>JZKD02S1887334.1:533335-551857 GCA_000966675.3 Picea glauca | reverse complement strand
GAAGTTAGAACTTTGCATTTTATTCACATTCATTTATTTTACTTGCTGAGTCATAACATCATTAGTTTCATGACCACACATTTTTTGAGTAAGCAAGGCCACTAAAAGCAATGCTGATAATTTAAAATTGATTAGAAACGATTTTATTTTCTAGGGTGTACAAACTAGCTTAGGATTTAGAGCCTTGGAATAAGATTTTGTGAGTAAACTTCTCCAAGGCTATTGAATCAACATATGTGTCTGACTAAGGGAGTGGTGAAAGCCATTGTTTAATTGGTGATGTCAGGAGGCTCTTCTTACACCGAAGTTAAGCATGAGGTCGCGTGAGTTTAGTTGAGGGGATATCCCCCCAATACCTTCTTAGCGTCAGATATATTTATGGGGATCTATTCATATATGGGGATAATGCTAGTACCTTTACGTTTGTGAGAGGTGGTGCTTTCAATGTTTTGTGATTTGTTACCTTGCCCATATGGTAGACCTGACTTACGATTGTTCGCCTGTGCATCACTTATACCGTGGTTTCTTAGTTGCTTGACATAGGTACCACATAGGTTACTTGCAGGGGTTATTATGTAGGTACCCTGGGTCAGATAAGGGTCGGATAACACACAACCTTTATGGAGGATTAAATCTCCAGGGGGATCTGACCGACTGGTTTTTAAGCCCACGAAGGCCCTTATAACGGATTATGATACCTCTGATATTTTTCAGGGAGTCTTAGGTCCCTTTTGGGTGAGGCATACCTACGTTAGGAAGGGAGGCCCCTTTCAACCACTTTATCCTATTTGTGTGCATATTGGACTTTTATTTATTTTATTTTGGTGTGCTCTTTGATTACTAGTTGGCCTTAGGATTTGTTTTTATATCTCGAGTCTTGATTCATCATGGAGCCAGACCAGCTTCCCCGCAGGTCTCACCGCTTGTTACAATTACCACCGCATTTTGAGTCTTTGACTTCTAAAAGGCATAAAGTTATGAAACGTGGTACACACACCTCCACTTACCATACTTGTGATCATACAAGGATGAGTACTGAATCGACTCAAAAAGATGTTGGGAGTCCTTCGACTCCCATACCTACTATAGTTAATGGTACCCCTTTGACACCTTCAACCACAATGGTTGTAGTGCCAGAGGTGCCTATCATCACCCCTATCCGTGAATACTCAACCTATAGCCACAGACCCTTTTGGGTCCCTTTGTCACTCACCAGGCTATAATATTCAGTCCATCCCTATGGCCTCTATCCCTTTTTCTTATGGTATGCTGAATTTCACATCGCATTTTTCATCCTCCATCCCAACGTCTAGTCCAAATACTAGTATTGGACTTAGGGGCACGTCTCCTCCTCATATTTTAGCTTGGTGGTGCTCATGTTACACAAATGAATCCTACAATTGGAGCCCTTCCTCCTATTAACCCCATGCCTAATCATGTTACTAATGCTTTTGGATGGTGTAACCAACCTAGCAGACAAGCTACTGCTTACGATTCGTCCTTTACACCCACCTCCTCTGTACCAATTTCGAACAACACGTTTGGCATGACGAATCCACCTTTATCCTCCAGAGTCACACCCGAAGGAGGTCAGTTTCATACCTTGGGAAACCCCCAACCTGGAGCCACTCCAGCTGGGGGCAATTTTTACAACCCTCATCAAAACATTCCTACTAGAATGGTGCCCATCCAATCCCTCACGAATCAATTCGGAGGAGGGTCTTACAATCCCGGATAGGGCCATGGTGCTTTCCACAACCCTGGATCGGTTGTGATTCCCCAACAACAATATTTCCAGGGAGCTTGGGGCCATATGTTGCAACCTCTACTCCCTTTTCTGGCCACGCTCAATCTACCAAACTTATCTAAGTTAATGAATGATCCTATGTGTCATGATTCGACATAGCCCCCCGTCCCCACCAAGCTTCCTTTAGATATTATGAAATTTGAAGGTAAGAATGGTGAGGATCCTGGTGATCACGTCACTACTTTTCACCTTTGGTTCTCTTCGAATTCCCTTAACGACGATTCTATTCGGTTACTATTGTTTCAATGCACCCTCACGAGGGTCGCCGTGAAATGGTATATCGAGCTACCAAGGGGGACATACAAAACCTTTAATCAGATGGTTTTAGTCTTCCTCAACCACTTCCAATTGTCAGTTCGTTATAATGATGGCTTAGAAATTATGTCGACCTTATGTCAGGAAAAAGCCACTCATATCTCGGATCACATCCAGGAGTGGCGTAGATGAAAGAGGTTGATCAAGACCTGCATACCCCCAGAATTCCTGCTAGAGTGGTTCCTCAAGTCTCTACAACCTTATATTTCGAAGGATGTTTCTATATCCAGGGTTACATATGAGGAAGTAGCAATTTTTAAAGCCCAACAGTTAGATCTTATATATGCTCAGTCTAGGATGTTATATGAGATTCTTCCAGATGCATCGAGGTCAAACTATGACCCTAGAAAAAATCTCAGGCCTCATGCTGATGGCATTATGGGCTCTGCCAATGTGAAATATGCAGACTCGGTGATAATCCATTTGAAAGAATTGTCTCTAAACCAGTCTGTAGGAGGGTCGACTTCGTCTGTGTCCTCCACTCCCACTCAGTCATCGGATGTACATTATGTGCAATCATCGACCAACCCAAATGGTAACCAATAACCAGGAGGGAATAAAAAGAAAGGACGTGGTAATAATTGTAGGGGTGGGAAGAATAATAATAAACCCAAGGACAACGATAATAATGAGAAGTCGAATAATAATGTTGGTGAGGGCAAGAAAGAAAGGCAGAAGGTGAAGTTTCCTTCCAAGCTTTGTACAGATGACCACCTTACCCATTTATGCCCCAAACTTGCGGAAGCTGCGAGGATTTTATCTCTACCTCCCGTTGTGCTGACTAATCCTTTTCCACATAGTCAACACATGGCCTTGAGCTCCTCAAATGCCGAAAATGTGGTGAGTGGGATTCAAATCCCACCGACGCAAGGCGGTGACCATTTATGCATCAATATGGTTAAATACAAGGTTAATGTAGCCACTCAATCTCGCGATTACAATTTTCCATAGACTATACCTGGTCTAGAGTCTCCCCCTCCTCCGGAGATGCCCTTACAGATCGAAAAACCAGATCCCCCACCTCATATTCCGAAAGGATTACTCAAACGCTCTACCCACAATCCTAATGCTAGAGCCGCCCAGAATTAGATCTACCTTGAGCGAGATAGTCGGTCATGCCATAGTTCTACTTGATACGCACGACATTTATGTCGAAGGAAACATGGTGAGTATCTGTGCTACCATCACCGTCGATATCTCTCATATTCATGGAAAGGTTAAAAATGTATACATCAGTGCAGATTGTTCGCCGGAAGAAATTATGATCTACACCAATCTCTTCAAAGAATTTCGCGACGTATTCACTTGGTCATATGAAGAGATGCCGAGAATTAACCCTCAAATTGGAAAACATGAGATTAAAACCTACCCGGATGCCAAACCTATTCGACAATGACTTAGAGTTGTCAATCCTAGGAAAGCCCCTGCTATTAAGGCAAAGGTAGAAAAACTGCTTAATGTTGGCTTTATCTACCCAGTTCCCTTGACTGGATGGGTATCCAGTCTTGTTCCTGTGAATGAAAAGCAAGGAACCATCCGCGTATGCATGGATTTTCGTGACCTGAATAAATACTATCCCAAAGATAGCTTCCCGACACCCTTCATCGATCATATTCTCGACGAGTGTGCAGGAAGCGATGTTTTTTATTTTATGGACGAATTTTCAGGGTATAACCAAATTTAGATTAAGCCTGAGGACCAACATAAGACGACATTTATTTTCCCTTGGGGTACTTTTGCATACCGGAAGATGCCTTTCGACCTTAAGAATGCCGAAGCAACCTTCCAACGAGCTATGACCATTGCATTTCACAATCTCAAGCATACATTCGAAGCCTATCTCGACAATCTTGCTGCTCACTCCTATAAGAGAGTGGATCACCCTAAGAACCTTCAACTAGTATTTGAAAGATGTCGCCATTATCGCATCCGTTTGAACCCTCATAAATGCATATTTTGTGTTAGGTCACGTCAACTTCTAGGATTTTTAGTCTCTGAGACTGGGATCATGGTAGATCCGTTAAAGGTTGAGGCAATACTTCGACTGCCTCCCCTGCACACTATTCATCAAATTCATGGTTTACAGGGGAAAGCTAACTTTTTACGACAGTTTATAGTAAACTTTGACAATATTACTAAGGGTTTCATGTGTCTCTTGAAGAAGGACACTCATTTGATCTGGGATGAGTGATCCCAGGAATCCTTTGACGCTTTGAAGAAAGCCTTGGTATCGACGCCTATGATGAAGTCTCTAGACTACGGTAGCGATTACTTGCTTTATGTTGCCCCATCCGAAGAGACGATTGGTATGGTGTTGGTTCAAGTGGATGACGAGCTCTGTGAGCATGTCATTTACTATCTTAGTCGAAACTTAGTCGGCCTTGAACTCAAGTATTCTCATGTTGAAAAGCTATCTTTGGCTACTGTCCATGAAGTCCAACAATTACGACACTATATATTGCTTTGAAAAACTATTGTGGTTGTCGATGTCAATCCATTTCAATACGTCCTTATGAGGTGTATCATAGTAGGAAAGTACAATAAATGGATTGTCATTCTACAAGAATTCGTTCTCGATTTCGCTACTGCGAAGTCCAAAAAATCACTAGTTTTTGCAGAGTTAATAACTGACTTCTCTTGATTAGACAAGGATGTTATTCATGTTGATTCATTTTACGGATGAACACATTTTCCTTGTCTCATCGTTAGACCCCTGGTATGGATATATTGTTCTCTATATTCAACCTTTGAAGTTCCCTCAACATGTCTCGTGAGATGTCTGACGACGTATACGATACCAAGCTAAGAATTACCTTATTATCGATGACACTCTCTATCGTCGAGGAGTAGACAATATCCTGCATCATTGTTTGACTCACGAAGAAGATGAGTCTTTTCTAAATGACTGCCACAATGGGGCTTGTGGTGGTCATCTATCTTGGCTTGCAACAACCCAGAAAATTTTGGCCGTCTATTTTTAAAGATTGCATCGAAGCAGTTAAGAAGTGTCACCCCTACTAGGTGTTCACTCAGAAAATGCGCTCGCATCCAACTCCTCTCCATCCGATAATAATCGTCTATCCCTTCACTAAGTGGGGGGTGGATTTTGTGGATTGCAACCCAACTTTGGCTAGGGGGAATCAACACATTATCGTGGCCATAGACTACTTTACTAAGTGGGTCAAGGCCATGCCTACAGTTAAATCCGATGGTAAGACTACTGCCTTCTTCGTATTCAATCAAATTATAGCCAGGTTTGGAATCCCAAGTGCAATTGCCACTGATCATGGCAGTCACTTTTAGAATGAAACGATGAAAGAACTAGCATCAAAACTGGGGTTTAGGGATGGTCATTCTTCCCCTTACTACCCCCAGGAAAATGGACAAGTAGAGGCCGTCAACAAGTCTCTCAAGACCGTTTTGCATAAAATTGTCAGTCAAAGCAAATATGACTAGCATATCATGCTTTATCTAGCACTTTGGGAACACTGAACCTCAATCAAGACTTCCACCGGGTTTTCTCCTTTCTAGTTAGTGCACAGTGTGGAGTCGATCTTACATATTGAATGTGAAATCCCTTCTCTTAGATTGGCAGTTGCGCTCTTACCTGACACCTCTGATCTCGAACAACGCATTGTACACATAGAGAGTCTAGATGAGCAACTTCAAGACACCTCTACGACTATCGAAGGAAATAAAATACGTGTCAATGTCCAATATGATAAATCTGTCTGTCCTCGGCAGTATGTTGAGGGTGACTTGGTCCTCCTATATGATCAAGCCAAAGAACCATTAGGGGTAGGCAAGTTCAAACCCATGTGGCATGGTCCCTATAATGTGCAACGTGTCTTAGAAAAAGGAGCCTATGAATTAGAAGATTATGAAGGGAACATGTTGGCTGAGCCCAGGAATGGGCTCTATTTGAAAATATATTACGCTTGAGCCCCAATATTTGGCATAACTCTTTGTATACTAATGTATTTTAGTGTATATATATTTTCCCTTTGTTTTTATCTTCAACTTGCTTATCAAGTTTTCCATTGGTTGGTAGAGGTCAACGGAGTCTTGGATATACGTAGGATTCGTAGATGGGGCCAGTCATCATACACGAAACTTGGCTTCTACCACTTGGGTTGTTTACTCACCCGATGGTCTACTGGTGTCTTCGGGTGGTGTTTTCCTAGGTCCATCCATGAATAATGCGGCCGAATATAGCGCAGTTATAGAACTTTTGTGCGATGCCATTTCACATGGTATTCGCTCTTTAGAAGTTCGCTTGGACTCCTAGTTAGTAGTATGTTAGTTGAACGACAATTACCATGTGTGTGACCCTACTCTACTCTGATGATTCTTATGGGTCCGAATTTTGGAACGACAGTTTGATGTTATTACTTATCATCACATACCTAGAAGTTCTAATTATGTATTTGATGCATATGCTAATTTTGTTTTAGATTGGCATTTGTCACATAACTAAAACAAATAAAACACTTCCATCAATATACACATTGTAACATAAGTAAAGCCGAAGATCAATGTTTTTATATATATTTCATATCTCCAAAAAATATGATGTTATAGTACAAAATTGGGGCTGACACCTTCAAAAATACACATACAGTCGATCATACAATAATCATGACATATACGCCTGTGGCGTTGGATGAGTTTGATGATATAATACTATGGCGTTTGCGAGACACAGAAAGAGTCGTACCCAAGCACGTGGCACACCTACCACCTGTCACTACATCACCTCCGATAGATCCTCCACCTGAACCATGGGAATCCTCTGCGTCAAATGAGATAGGATTCCCTACACATTTTGAAGCACTCTATCAACGTCCCCTCCCGTTGCCTCATCCCCCCAATGCCTCCGCCGATGTCGTGGAAACTCGTTCGATCGTCGTGGACCTACGTCTGCGTCACATACATGTTTAGTTAGTACTTGACATCATCCAAAATGATTTTTGTTTTCTTATACAAAAATACAAAAAAATAATATTCAAAAACTTTGACATACCTATGTCTCTGTAGGTGGAACCTAGTGGTAACGACATGTCCAGATCTCCTTTGAAGTCAATCTCTGCGTAAGGGTAGTCCTCCAAAGCCATCACCTGTTGACTCCACCAAAAGAAAAAATCATCATTGTAGGGTGTTCTCACCCTACCACCCCCCTGTCGCCTCATCACCTTGGTCCACCGTGCCATGGATGGATCGCGAGGTCCATGCAGAACAATCTCAACTCTAGGGCCCAAGCCTGGAACCCACTCGAAGAAAAAAATGCAAAGGATAGATGTGAACCCGAAGTTCCTCTTTCTACCCAGTTTGCAGTCTGTTAGTTGGCTCTTCGTATTGGCTAGTAGTGAGGTGCACCAGTCATAAACTGTGAGTTGCAAGCACTCCACTGATTAGAACATAAGTGGTCTCGATGCCTGGTGCAAAGAGGTTGACCCTGTGATCCATGTCAACACTAGGACAACAATCTTGAGACTCAGATTGTTAATCGCTCTGATTGGGAGTTGGATCCCTACCTTCTCGGTCCTTGCAATGCAATGAGTGGCTATGTAATCCTCTATGTTCATGTCACTCCCAACTCCCCGGGCTTTGAGGTTGACCACCTCACCCCAACGCGACAATCCCGTCAAGAAGTAGATTTCCTCAACTTCAATCCTTAATGGTTGTCCATCAATGTTGAAGGTCTCAGTATCCGGATCCCAGTAGTTCACAAGCATTTGAAGCAGTCTCACTTGAGCCCTCATACCTTTGAGCACCCAAAAATTGTATAGACCACATATTTTTAAGGCCATTTGGGCCCTTGGAGCTCTCTCCACTGCAACATCCACCTCTTCATGCTCTCTTTCTCTCCACTCTAGCACCATCCTGCAAGATTAAAACCATTTTTTTAGTTAAGAAACATTAAAAAAACCTTATCTACGAACATGTACGCGAGCTGCAGTGTACATAGTCGCATATAAGGTTGCTTATACATTGGTTGTTTTGCAAACAATCATGTATAGGTATGCGTATACGTGACCTGATGATATATAGCCCGCGTACATTTTAGTTTCTAAGTTGCGCCCTAAATAACTTTAAAAAGGAAGCCTAATTACAAATTTTAATCCACTGAAAAGAAAGAGGAGGGTAAGATGAATTACCTGGCACAGACGGTTGTCGATTTCATCGATCGTAGCTCCTGCAATCAATGGTTGAAATTCAGAGGAAATTTGGTCCAAAATACACTATTTGGGTAAACAATACAAATGGTATAGTAAAATTGTTTTTTTTTACTTTTTATAGCAAATTTTTACCCGCTTTGCATAGTTTCGTACAATATTTTGGTCTAATGGACGAATACAACAATGGATGGAGTTGGTTTTGGTAGTTTTATCCAGGGATTCTTGTGGTTTTCAGCGCCATGTCGCCCGTTCATAACTTTGGACAGGTATTTTCGTCACCCAACGTATAGGATAGGTATCCAATCCACCTTGCACCCTTGCATCATCCTATGACTATAGCTCATATGCCTTAGGTACGAACCCATTTCATAGCGACACATAACCTTCTATATGTAGCTAGAAGTGTTGTTATTGAATGGTAGAGACTTACCAAACATGGGTAGCCTAGTTAGATCCCCTGCTTCATTCGGTGCCCATGCAAAGATTTTTGTCCGTAGGATCAGGAGTCCCTTATATCTAATACATGAATTTATGTTTGAACATCATTTATTATGCATAAACATGCTGACCTATACCTAGAGGACTCTCAACGAGTCAAATTTAATCTCTTTTCTAACTCTCTCAAAAAGCGAAAAGATTACCGAGTGAACTTGTTTCTTTCACACTCATAAATTGGATTTGAAAGGATGCCTATTTGGTGCAAGTTTACCCCTTTTTCAAACCAAGTAGACTAAGATTACGAAAAAGGACATATTTCAGCGTTAAGTTGCAATTGCATCTCATTCTCTTGCTTGCAGTATTGAGCCTAGTGTTGATTCTCTCTTTTGTGTTATAAGCCTTTCACCTCAGCAGTTTGCATCATCAGCCAAGCAAAGCCTTGTTTATATCCTTTGCAGCTTGACACCCTATACCCAAGAGGAAACATTCCCCTGAGTGTCCATCTCCCGCATGCACCTCCTTGCATTAAGCATAGGTATGTTCCACTACTGGAACTAGATTTCTTACTTGCGAGACTCGTTTCCTCCTCTGTATCACTGTTATAGCAAGATTTGCCTCACCTGATTCAATCTTGCATAGAAGGACCTTATTCAATATTTCACAAAAGGACTTTTTCCATTTCCCCATGCAGAATTATCATCCTTGTTTGTAAAATCCAGAGCTAAAAATAAATATTTTTCCACATGTACGCACCTTTCCTACTATACAACATGTGTATATGCAGGTTGCTCCACTACAGCCCGCGTACATAGGGATTTGTGCTAGAAAATGAAAATTAATGTCGTGTTTCCATGTCACGATAGGAGATCTATGATCCTTGGCCTTCCATATACTAGAAACATTCTAACTTGGCCCTTCAGTTATATTTTGAAGGCTATAAATGGGCCAATTCCGAGCTACGGAAAGAGGAGAAAGAATTCAACTTTGAGAGCAAAGTCACTCTGGAGAAATTATTTATTTCATATTGAGTCTGCATCCCTTTGTCCTTTAAATCTGAACACAGTGTTCAACCCCCAAGTTCTTCCCTTATTGATTGAGAACCTCATTGTTTCTCTATTACGAGCTTGATTTTGGTGGAGGATTGAAGTGGTGGAGGCCCAGTTGGAAGGAACTTAGTTTCTTGGTTATGAAACGTGCCGACACGGAAGTCTATAAATTTTTCACTTATGTTGATCATATATTAATAGAAATACTCTTTTCTCGTCCAATTGACATCTTGCAAATATATTGAATTATTATTCCATGGGCGTATTTGTCATGTTTATTAATGGATTATGCTATTGAATATGCTAACATTATTTAATATCACCATATGCTTGCTTTGATTGGTTGTTGAGGACTAGGTGCAGGTATATTGCTTTGGGTCAAGTGCTCAACGATGGACTTCATCGAACGTCTGGACGAGGTAGGCCTTCTATCTTGTCTTGCTAGTATATTTGTTTATATAACATACTTGAGAAGAGAGTTGATTTCTACAGTCATTTCCGTCTGTTGTGGTTTACCCTAGTCATAGAGAGATTTTCCTCGTAACAATCATAGAATTCATTTGACTGTGAAAAAGCAAAAAAAGATGGGGAGGAAAAGAATATTACCTTATATTGGCAGCAGTCATGTTGCCTTTGAACAGAGCACAAAATTTTTGAGTCCACTTGTCATCAAAATTTTGGGTTTAGCATGACCTTAGGAAGCTGAGCTCGTTATGTAGAGTTTACTCCCTCGATTGGTTAATCTTCTAGTCCCTATGGAGAGTTTGATTGATGCCTTCTGCATCTCAAAATTTCATCATTGATTCTATGTTTCCAGAGTCTTCCATATGTCTCATGCTCTTGTTCAAAGGATGTCTATCAACCTGTGTCAGGCATTCCTTTGAACTCTTGACTTTGCATGTCGAACATACCCTCAATGCGTCTCAGAATTACATGAAGTTGTTGTCCTATTGTGCACCCTGGTCCTAGTTTCATCATTGGTAGGTAACCTTGAACCCAATAATCGACATTTCACCATTGGTCGTTGAATGGGGGGTTTCCCTTGTGTTCGATGGCAAGAAATATGTTCACACATTGGGATTCGTGCCATGTCTTGGATGCCATTAGCCTTATTGGTGGTTTCCTCGCCTTTGTCAACAATTTTCCTTATTGGCTACTATTCAGAGGGTCTTTTTCATGTATAGCTTGCATCTGTCATGGACAAAAGATACATAAGTTCATTGGTTCATGAACATGTTCTTCATTCGATTTCCTCCAAATCATCAAGCTCCTACTTTGTACCTCATGTTGAATGATGAGAGATGCCTCAATGCTCTCCTTTCAGTACGTCTCCTTCCATCGACTTCAACCCATCTATTTTGGAAACAAGACCTAGTGTTCTATGAGTACCTAGAGGCTTGCAGTCATCAGTGGCAAGTTCTCTCGCCATCGACAGTTGGGAATACATCAATGTCTCCTGATCGATGGATTCTTCGAGTGTTCAACCCCGACACCTCTATTCGCACTTGTAAGAATATACTCAGTGCCTTGATACCTACTTTCATCATCGGTAGGTTGTCTCGCGTTTGTTAACAATATACCTTAATGACCGGTAATCAAATGAAGTCTCATTGTGTTCGACCTCAACTCCTTGATTCACACGATGCATAATTGCACCTTTGATGGATCATGTAGAAGACTTGAAGACATCAGTTCGAATTCACAACTTTTCTGAGTTGTTGTTATCTTTCATTGGACCAATACCTATGTGACTTCAGTGATCAGGGGAGATTAGATTGTACTCCATTGTATATAGATATCTTCAGATTTATTTTGAGATTGGTTTTATTGGGCCTTATTCATGACTATGACAGCCTTTGGCATGTAGCTACCTTTGTATTGCCTATTCATGGCCATGAACAATTGTTTGGTATATTTTCACATGGATTTGTAGTGTAATTCAAATTGGAAGCCATGCACGCAAAGTCAATACAGATTGTAATATTCTCAGGAGCAACTAGTTCTTCTAGTTGGGTCTCCATTACTCCACTTCTGGGTATTATAATGTATTTAGGCCATTGCAAATACTCCTCTGACCTCACACATTAGGGGGCATCTGTTATAACAATATTTTCCTCACCCTATGCAAATTTTCTCAGAAGGCCTTTTTCCATTTCCCTATGCAGACTTGAAGTCCCATTTTGCAAATCCTAGAGCTAAAAACAATATTTTTCCACATATATGTGCCCTAACTATTATATAACATGCGTATACGCAGGTTGCACCACTACAGCCCGCATACATCGGTTTTTGTGCCCAAAATAAAAAAATGGTGTCGGGTCACAAGATCCATGATCCTTGACCTTCCATATACTGGAAACATTCTGAATCAACCCTCCAATTCCACTTGAAGGCTATAAATGGGACAAATCCGAGCTATGGAAAAGAGGAGAAGAATTCAACTTTGACAACAAAGTTACTCTGGAGAAATTATTCACTTCAGATTGAGTCTGCATCCCTTTATCCTTTTAAGTCTGAACACATTGTTCAGCCCCCAAGCTCTTCCCTACTTGATTGAGAACCTCATTGTCTCTCTTATATGAGCTTACCTTTGGTGGAGTATTGAAGTGGTGGAGGCCCACCTAGAAGGGACTTAGTTTCTCGGTTCTGAACTGTGTCGACAGGGAAGTTTGTAATTCATTCACTTCTGTTGATTACATTTTAATAGAAATACTCTTTTCTCTTCCAATTAATATCTTGAAAATATTTGAATTGTTATTCCATGGGCATATTTGTTATGAATGTTGATGGATTGTGCTATTAAATGTGCTAACATTATATATTATCACCATATGCTTGTGTTTCTTGGTTGTTGAGGACAAGTTGCAGGTGTATTGCTTTGAGTCAAGTGCTCAACGGTAGACTTCATTGAACGTATGGATGAGGTAGGCTCTTTATCTTGTCTCGTTAGCATATTTGCTTATATAGCATATATGAGATTAGAGCTGATTTCTGCAGTCATTTCCCTTTGTTGTGGGTTACCCCTAGCCATGGAGATTTTTTCCTCATAACACCATAGAAAAAATGTGTTTCATATTTGTTTATGGGTGTATATAATTAAACACATTTTAGGTAGTTATGATAGTTAAAGGGTAAGGATAAAATATGTTAACCATTGATTGGATGCTCCCTATAAGCTATCCATAGTTTGTACAACATATGTGCACATGTGGTGTGTCTTCAAATGTGTTGTGTGGAGGAAACAATGACATCTTATAGAACTGAATCTATCTGTACACCTCTATGTGCCTACTTTATGTATGTTAGTCATACATGTCATCTAGCTCGCTTCGATGTGATTGTTTGTTCAATGATATTTAACATTTCCTTGAGTTAAAGGTTAATCATTAAGGCAATCGAGAAGCATAGAGCACAATAATAATAATAATACAAGTTAACCATTTTTTCATAGTTTTCCTTAAATTTTTAGGTAGCATTAAAGTTGGGTGAAAAGCTACTCGGGGACCACATAGGAGTACGAATGAAATAACACCAAAGTGGGGGGGTAAATTCTCTTGGGTGAACATGTAGGAGCACACATGTAATCACAATATCGATGCCAAGGAAAAATCCACTTGAGTAACCACATAGGAGTGCACATGTGACCATAGCTTCGACGTCAGACAACAAACCCCATTGGTGACCAAATAGAAGTACATGTAATCGCAACATTGAAGAAGAGGGAAAGGCCCCCAGGTGACCACGTAAGAGCACACATGTAATTGTAACATCGATGCTAGGTAAAAACTCCCTAAGGTAGTCACATAGGAGTGTGCATGTGACCGCAACATTGACATTTGGTAGAAATCCCCTTAGCTAACCACATAAAAGCACACATGTAACCAAGCATACATTGCATGTAACCTTGTGATTCAACAAACTAAGTTTCATGAATGATCACACATGCTACCAACACAAATGTGCTTAACTACAAAGTTTAATGCCACAATGTATTTCAAGTCTATATGATTTCATCTCATAGTTAACTATTATTCAACATAAAGTTTTTGTGATTTGACTAATTAATTTATGAAAACATGCATACCTTATCCCTATAAAAATTCACACTTATAACTTTCCTAAAAATAAAAAAATACAATCTTCATCATAAATTTAACTATCACTAAATACTTACAAAATTTTAATTTATCTTCAATATTTAATTCACTTATATGATATAAATGACATGAATTTCACATAATACTAAATACTTACAAATTTTAATTTATCTTCAATATTTAATTCACTTATATGATATAAATGACATGAATTTCACATAATAGACAACCTCAATGATGAACATTTTATATATATATAAAATGTTCATCATTGAGGTTGTCTATTATGTGAAATTCATGTCATTTATATCATATAAGTGAATTAAATATTGAAGATAAATTTATATATATATATATATATATATATATATATATATATATATATATATATATATATATATATATATATATATAAATATAAGAAATATCCTTACAAGCCAATTTCAATTACAATTACATAAGTTATATTAAATTAAGAGTTTTGTCAATTTCCTCACGGTAAATTTAATTATTTTGAATTAATAATTTATTTTTCATTAATATTAATTTATTATTATTTTATATATTTTAATATAAATCTTATTAATATTATTTTCACATTAATTTTCATTCATTCCCTTTTTTTAATATTATTTTGAATTAATAATTTTTTTTATTAATATTAATTTATTAATTATAATTATTTTAAATATTTTAATATAAAATTTTACTCATATTTTTTCAATTTTTTAAAATATTATATAATTTAGTAATTAAATTAAATTTAATATAAAGTCTCTTTAATACTTATTTTCTCTCATTCACTCTTTTAATAATATTTTGAATTAAGAAATTTAGTTTCTCATTAATATTGAGATGCTCACTTTCAATCTTTTTCCACCCTAACAACAAACAACAAGTAGACAGAAAAGGCAGGCCCTCAGTCTTAGGAAACCCGTTTGTATCTTCATGATCGTTAACTTTTTGTCCTTAATTTAAGGCAAAAATTATGCACTCGTTTGTCTCTTCATGGTCGTTAGCTTTTTGTAATCCTTTTTTATGGGTAAGAAGCATGGCGAGCAATAACAAGTCTATTGTTCATCATTCTAAGTTGTAGTGGTTGGTATATACATTGTCGGATCTCTTTGATATATATGTCGGGATATATCTGATGGTGTATATACCACTTGTCGCAGCATTGAATGGTGTGCAACAGGCTGGTTATTGCTTGCCCAAGAAGCACACCACTCCAGAGCATTTAATGCAAATGCTCGTTTGTATCTTCATGGTTGTTAGCTTTTTGTCCTTAATTTAAGACATAGTCTAAACGTTCTACGAAATTATTCTTCTCCCACGATTTTTTACGTTGACATTTGCTCGAAATTCGGCAAGAAATTGTTAGATTTGTAGATTTGAGTGATTATTTATGTATAATCCAAGTGCCTCAACGGTTTTTCAACATGTTGAATCCATTTCTGCATTCATAAATGGATTTTAAACAACAAAAAATAGTGATTTCGTGCAAATTTATGTTGTCGAATTCCAGTGAAAAAAGCCATTTCGTAGAACAATTAGACAACGTCTTAATTTAAGGCAAAAACTCTGCACCTGGTTGTCTCTTCATGGTTGTTAGCTTTTGTCCTTAATTTATGGCAAAAATTAGGCAACTGTGTGTGTGTCTCTTCATGGTCGTTAGCCTTATGTTCTTCTTTTCTAATGGGCAAGAAGCATATGCTACATAACATTTGATGCAAATAACTTTAAATTCAACAATGAACATTTTTGTGTTATTTTGTTTTAAATAAGCATCAGTTTCCAGAGTATATTTTAAATAAGCATCAATTTACAGAGTATTTAATGTTGTATGTAGAAGTGTGCATGATCAAATCTAAAGTGACTTTAGATTTCACGATACATACCCATATGTTATTTTAAATCTAACTATACACACCCACACCCCTGCATGCATACAAAGCATTAAATACTTTGTAACCTTATGGTTATTACTCCCCTTCTTAGCAGAAAAAATCTATTTTGCATTCCAGAAATCTTGTTTGTACCAATTATGTTACCACTCGTATTAATTCTCACCCTTGATCTATGTTGTATCTTCCATTAATATTCACGTTTGCGCGTTTTACCTTCCATTGAGGATCATGTTTTCTTTTGGAATGCGCATTCGTTGTTCATTTAGTGTTATAATATAAGCCGTAGGCTAAACGTTCTACGAAATGACAATTTTTTCGAGGACATTTGCCCAAAATCTTGCGAGAAATTGTTAGATTCGTAGATTTGAGTGATTATTTATGTATAATCTGAGTGCCCCAAGGGTTTTTCAGCATGTTGAATTCATTTCTACATTCAGAAATGGATTTTGAACAACAAAAAATAATGATTCGTGTAAATTTATATCGTCAGATTCTGATGAAAACACTATTTTGTAGAACAACTAGACAACGCCTATAATATAATGCCAAAATCTCACTGCACTTTTGTACAACTCTTTTGCAGCCAACGCCACGCCTAAACCACTGTGGCCGTGACAATATATTTATCATGTTGAAGACCTTTATGCCATCTACATAAAAGTGCAAAGGGCGTGTTAAAGTTCAAATGGAAAGTTTATATGTATAGTAAACGAGGATATTCTTGATATTCTTGCACTGTTGAATATGTTTTTAAATACATGTGATAATTACTTTTTCAAGCTCTTTCTGTTGTTACTATGACAAGTTGTTGAATATATAACATTGGTTGCCAAAAGACGATCGAGAGACAGTAAAAATAAAGAGAGTGGTTGATCTTGTATTCCATGCTTCTATGTGTGTATAAGATTCCTCCTCCAACAATGTGAGCCGTCTGGAATAAGCCTTTGTTTCAAAGATTGTGCTAGCAAATAATTTAACCTTCAACAATGTGAGTCGTTTTGAATGAGCCCCCATAGTCGGCGCCCTGGTGGAACTAACTTATGACTTACCCGAGTGTACTCTGCTGGAACTACACCTTAAACAATTAGAATCTTTATCAAGCTCACTTATGATAAAACATTTCACAAGTAACAAGTACACACAAAGTACACAAAAAGATATTGTGTAAAAGTCATACGGCTCAAACCAGCCTTACACTTGAAGAATAGTTACAAGATACAACAAGTGCCACAACTGGAAAGGTTTACAATGGAGCATGCGACTCTCAATAGATACATACAACACATACACATGTTGAGGTACAACTTCCACGTGTAGAGTGTCTTCTTCGTCACAGATTTCCATCACACCCCCACGCCTGCCAACCGAGCATGTCACCTCAATTGATCCCATATTTCGGTGGGTGCGTTGCTTGTCTCCCATTCACCTATCCTCCATGAGGCTGTCAAGTTCTGGATCGTATGGCCATTCACCATCTCCAATTGTTTCTATGATCGGTTCAAATTTCTCCTTGGCACGTTTGTACCATGGTTGTGGTTTCACCCCATCACCCACCTATTTAGTGGACAGTTCTACTCTTCATTCCTCAAGTTGTCATGGCTGCAATTTCACCACCATCTTCATTGGTTCCTTCCAAACATTGTTCATACTTTCGCAAAAATATGCAAACTTCCCTATGGATTTCCCCACATCTTCCAAGATTCCTTCGATCTCATCGACATGCCACTCCAAGTCTGTCAACACTTCTCGGTCGATCAAGTGACTTGGTTTGAGTATCTCCTCTCCTTTTCCATAGATGTATGTGTAAAGGCACTAGTAATCTTCACCAACCAAGCATAAGAAAGACATGTTTATGCACATCCCCCTATTCCCCTTTATTGTAGGCACCAAACATGGAGTTCGTCTAGAAAAGATGGCCAAACTATTTGCATGTAGAATGGGAATTGCCTTATCGATTCGCATGAACTTCTGACCTAGTACCACCTCATAGTCATCTAGTGGAACAACAATGAAACTCGCCTTCCCGATCCACTCCCCAAGCTTCAATGGAACATTCTTGTTCGTGCCAACAACCTCCTTCTTGCCTGACTTTATCGCCTTGAAAGAAGTGTGCACCTGCTCAAACTGTAGTCCAAGTCTCCGCACAACATCTTATCTCATGAAGTTGTGAGTGTTAAAATATTATATGTGCTTGTTTAACCATAGACAATATCACAATATTGTCACCCAACCATAGGCACGCAACCACCCCCGAGCACCTTAATCTTTGACATAATGAATAATTATGGAAGCAACACTAGAACCAACAAATAACCAAGATAGTGCACCTTTCTCCAAAGATAGCACACTAGACAGAAAGTCCCAAACCACAGACCAAAAACAATACCCAACTGTAGTCATTGCAGTTGCACTCCTCCTCTAGACTTGTGCACTTCTTATCTTGAGTGAGAGTGTGTGTGTATCCAAATGAGCTGAAGAGCCCTCTATTTATAGTGCTCCTTGTCAATTGTCTAGGCCGACTTCTCCTCTTGGAGGGTAATACTTTAATATTATTCATTTTATTGAGTTGACTAGTTTTCTAGGGTTCTCACACATATGTTTAGGGTTTCTATGGATTCCAAAATATTCTATTATAGTCAGAGGTTACACATGGAGATTAATGCCTCCCACAACTACCATAATAACAACACTCCCTCCTAGCTAGGGAGGTATTAAATGTAATGGTCTCAAACA
>JZKD02S1887334.1:508354-525966 GCA_000966675.3 Picea glauca | reverse complement strand
GTGCAGGGATGGAAGGTGGGATAATGGAGGCTGACGAAAGACAAGGGGGAGAGGATGCAGCGGATGAAGGATGCAGAAGGTGATTGAGGACTGAGCGACAAGAGTGGAGGGAGGAAACGGAATCACCTGAGCTATACTTCATCACCCGAAGAGATGCCAAGATAACAGTCGAAGTATCGACTCGCCTATAATTATAGGACCCTAACATATCCCATGATATCATAGTAGATCGCAAATTGAAACATATACCAGCAATACTCTTTCTTTCATTTGTACTCCCTACCCAATCTGAATCAGTAACTCCATGTAGTTGTACATCATTGTTTGAGGCATATCTCAAGCCATAGTTTAGTGTCCCATGAAGATATCTAAAAATGTGCTTTGCAGCTATCCAATGCTCATGTCTAGGTTCCACATGGAACTGGCTCAACGTGTTCACAACAAAGCAAAAGTCTAGTCGTGTATTAACCAAATACATTAATGAGCCAATAGATTACCGGTACAGGGACGAATCTACTAGATCAAAATCAGAGTCTCTCAACTACCTTAGATCTATCACCATTGGAGTTGTCATGGATTTGCAATCCATCATCCCAAACTTCTGAAAGATCTTTACAACATACTTTCCTTGCCCTAGGAAGATTTCACCATGATTTCACCATACTTCTAGTCCCAAATAATAATGCATGATACCAAGATCCTTCATATCGAATTCAAAGGCTAGCTCCTTCTTACACTAAATAATGAGAGGTTATGCACCTGTCAGAAACAAATCGTCAACATATAGTAGTAGGATCATAGGTGCATCATTCACAACCTTGTAATAAAGGTTTGGATCAACATATCTCTTGGAAAATCCAAGTCTTCCCAAGTAGTTGTCAATCTGTGCATACCAAGCTCTTGGAGCTTGCTTCAGTCCATACAAGGCCTTCTTTAATCTACATACATGGGTTTCTCTCTAGTGTACCTCAAAACCTTGAGGTTGCTCTATGTATACTTCTTCCTCAATAACTCCATTAAGAATAGTAGTCTTTACATCCATCTAATGTAAACTCCAACCCATCAATGTTGCAAGAGATATGATGGATCTAATAGAGGTGTATCTGGAAACTAGAGAAAACGTCTCATCATATTCTTCTCCCTCCTACTGGGAGAACCCTCTAGCCACAAATATTGCCTTGTATTTATCGATACTCTTGTCTACTGCATGCTTTATCTTGTAAACCCATTTTGAATTGACTACAGACTTTCCTTCGAGTCTAGGCACAATTTCCTGTACATCATTTTTCATGATGGATTGATATTCTTGCATCATAGCTTCCTTCCATTCTTTCTTGTCTGTCAGGTTTTTAGCTTCAGTTTTGAATTCTTGGAATTTTCTAATTACTTCATCCTTTGTCTTCAACATGTACATTCAGGTTTTTCATGAGAAGTCATCGATTAATGTTACATAGTAGAGATAGCTTCCTAGAGATTTCACCAGCATCATATCACATACATCTGAGTGTATCAGATCTAATATCTCCTTGGATCTATTCTCACTTCTTGGGAATGGCTTCTTAATATTCTTCCCAAGTGCACATCCTTTGCAAATGCCTTCATGTACTGATTGTAGTTCTGGTATGCCTACAACCATCTTCTTTAGATATGGCAATGCTTGATAATGAAGGTGTTAGCGTCGGAAGTCACCCCTGGATTGCAGCAGGAGCAGAGCCCGACGCCCATTAGTTTGTGTCACGATTTGTTTAATGGGGTGATCGATTGGAAGCCAACTCAAGATGGCGTGGTTCTAACTCTGTAACTAGGCCAGGTAGGCGTGGGCAGGTGAGGTCTTAATCAAACTTCAGACAACAAGTTGTAGTAAGGGTGAGTAGAGGGAAGACTTGTATCAGAGAGGTGCAAAGCTCTGTCGTAAACATCAGGTTTCTAACAGAATGTAGAGGAAAACATCTAAACGCAAGATCTTCTTACATTCAAATGCAGAAAACTGGAGAAAACAACAATGCAACAATAAATCCTTTATCATAACATAATTGCAACCATTCGCACAAATGAGTCGATCACGAACTCTCTCAGTATGAGATGAAAACCAGATGGAGTGAGAAGACTGTCTGTCATTAAACGAGAAATCTTACATACCAATACATAACCAGAGAACTAGAGTCTGTTAAAACTTTACAATCGGGAGCTGTGCTCTACCATCCATAATTCCAAAAATGGCGAAAATGCCTACATATACTCCAAAACAACAACAGTAGCAAAAACAAGACGTTGCATTAGAAACATTGCGTCTGCATGTCTTCTGACAGTCTGCGCATGCAGACTTTGACCGATCGTGCACCCAAGACTTGGTGTCCCCTCGGCCGAATTTGGTCGGGTAACTTTCGTCAGACGCCGCCTTAACTGTGCATGGCTCATGAACGGGAGATAGCAGCAACATTAAAGGCCAACATGGCACGCGCAGACTTTTTTCTGGTCAGATGAGGAACGACCATGACCTTTTGGAGAAAATCAGTGTACAGGACCGTATCGGGCAGACTGTCTGTCGGAACCTCCATATCTTGCACTTAATGCATGAAGAGAGGTTTCAACCACTCTTCCTTACCTTCATTTACTTCAAGAGAAAACTAGGCTTGAGGTCGGATCAAATGACACCCGGAGAACGCGATGAACCTTTCGGTGAATGGACCCGACGCATTTGGCCCCCTTTGCGCAGCTCTTTTATTTCCCAGGTGACCACGGGCTGATCCTTACTTCTTGAAATCGTGATGGGCGAAAAGACGAGGAGCCTAATCGCGCGCCAGGTGTCTCCTATGGATGGACGATCGAGACTGCCCCTTGATACTACGGGCCCAACTTTGGGCACCATCGGCGCTTCGGGGTTCGGGGTTTCGGAATATACAACGACATAAAACCTTCACCCCCTGAACTCGCGACTGCCGAAAAACCGACGCGACTGGATCTCGCGCCACGCATCCCTCGGATGAACGGTTGTTACTCTTCCCTGCATACAATATGGGTGCCATCCATTGCGTTATCTTCGGCGCACCTTTCTATCCGCGATTTCCCGCCACCCGTTGATATGCTCATATGGATGGATCTAGATCGTTGACACTATAATTTTTCCCGCTCGCTTGATTTTAAGTCCGAAAAGGACTTCTTTTGTTCGCTGCGCTTGGGTGCTCCTCGTACAACTTGTAGACCCGAATACTCTTGTGCCTAGGACAAGAAATATCGCTAACAGAAGGTGAGAATACCTTCTATGCCATAACTCACTAGGATTGAGTTCATCATGTACAAGAGCTTGATCATTATGACCCAGGAGTTTATACAATATTTCTTCACGAATACCAATAACTCTAGCATATTCTATTTTTTAATCTTGAGACCATATGATTACTTTTCCATCGACAAAGGCTATTCTATCTCCTTTGTCTTCTAAACAAGAAATGGGTACTAAATTATTTTTCAAACCAGGTACATACAAAACATTGCTAAGATGAACATTGTTACATGATTCCAATTCGATAAAGGATTTTCCAATTTCCTTGACTGCATAAGAGTTCTTGTCTCCAAGTTCCACTCTATGAGAGATTCTCTTTTCATTCATGCTTGAGAATTTTTATGGTCACGTGTCATATGTCTGGAAGCTCTACTATCGATCAGTCACAGTGTCTTCAAGAGATCTTGCAAGAGATGATTAGTAGAAGAATTATGTTTCTTCATGCTTGGATTTCTTTGAATGTACTTCATCATTAGCAGTTGATGCATGGTGTTCTTCCTTTATTTTCTTGGTTAATTTAGGACATTGGTTTTTGTAGTGGCCATATTCATGGAATTCAAAAAATTGTACCTTTGACATGTCTTTTTGAACCAAATCTTTTCTTACCTTCATGTTTCTTGAACTTTTTTGCATAGGATTGAGCATCCTCTTCCTCTTGAAATATTCCCTTTGATTTGATCCTTGTCTCTTCTTGTGCACAATAGGTCCAAAGTTCTTCAAATCTGGGAAACTCCTTTCTTGTGTTCATGCTTGTAGTAAATGCATCCCATGACCTAGAAAGATCATTAAGTGCAATATTCACAAGTTCCTTTTCTGGAATAACTTGTTCAATAGATTGTATTTTATCTCTCAATGGAGAAATCCTCACAAAGTACGAGGCTACGGTGTCATCCTTAGTCATCTTTGTGTCACGAAGTTCATTCTTCAAACTCATCACTTGTCCAATATTTCTAACTGCAAAAAGGTTAGTTAGGGCATCATACATCTTCTTGGATGAGTCAAGATTGGATATATAGGGTATCAAGTGATCTTTGACAAAGTCCACAATGATACTCATAGCATTGACGACATTGTCCTTGAACTTCTCCATTACTGCAACATTATGAGGTTCAACTTCTTTTCCTGCTTCAAATTGTGGTTCTACGATCTTACCCTTCACGATATCTAAAACTTTGTTCTTAGCAAGGATGAGGTCAATCCTTGTCTTCCATGCTCTGAAATTTGAAGCTCCTTCTAGCTTGTTCTCTGACTTCATGGAGTAAGTCATGATTGCCTTTGACTTTGACTTTGACCCAAAAATTCAACCTGGACGTTTTTGCTAGTTGAAGGTACCAAGAGGTGTGTTAGGCTAAGGCGCACTAGAATGTCCAAGAATTTTTCCAAATAAAAAACCCTAGTTGTAGTTGCAACTGGTGCCACAACGAGCTTGAAAAGGAACTGACAATCTACCTTCCAGTGGTTAGACTGTCTTGAAGGTAGTGTGGGCCCATAACCTGTTAAAATATTCGATGTTTTTGTTTAACCATAGACAATATCACAATATTGTCACCCAACCATAGTCACGTAGCCACCGCCAAGCACCTTAACCTTTGACAAAATGAATAATTTTGGAAGCAACACTAGAACCAACAGATAACCAAGATAGTGCACCTTTCTCCAAAGATATCGCACCAGACATAAAGTCCCAAACCACAGACCAAAAATAGTACCCAACTATAGTCGTTGCAGTTTCACTCCTCCTCTAGAATTGTGCACTTTTTATCTTGAGTGAGAGTGTGTGTGTATCCAAATGAGCTCAAGCACCCTCTATTTATAGTGCTCCTTGTCAACTGTCTAGGCCGACTTCTCCTCTTGTAGGGTAATACTTTAATATTATTCATTTTATTGAGTCGACTGGTCTTCTAGAGTACTCACACATCAGTTTAGGGTTTCTATGGATTCCAGAATATTTTTTTCTAGTCATAGGTTACACATGGAGGTTAATACCTCCCGCAGTTACCATAACAACAACAACGAGTAGCATCATTATCCACCATGGTTAACGTTGATTTCACATCATTCAAGTATCCATTGGTCTCTAGAAGATCTAGAAGCTCTCCCAAGCCTCTTCCAAGGATCTATATAAATAAGGTAAATCTTGAGCATGAGGAGGAAGAATCATTTGTAGGTTTATGTTGTTCAAATATAAAGGAGCGTCTCCATTCCACAATAGCCATAGTCGGATTGCCTAGTTTGATTAATAAGTTGAGGAGGATCAAGGAGAAAGGGGCCAAGGAGGATGCATCTACACTAAAGGTATGTTGTTTGATGTACTATTTTCATTTTGAGATAATAGATCATTGGTTTTCCTCATAAATATTTGTGTTAAGTTCATGAATGTTTAGATCTGGTCTTGTAATGAATAGATCAATTTATATCTGAATTAGATTAGGGATTTCTAACACTAGGAGAAGAAGTAGATTGGTGTTTTTTTGTTGCTTGAGTGCAGGGAGTGGGTTGCAGGGACTAGAGATAGAAATCAAGATCTGCAACAACCAATACATACGAGATTAGCCTTCAGAAGTAAGGTATGTCATTATTTCCCTTCTTGGTGTAAAATTGAATTGATTGTTTAGATATAGGGAAACCATTAGAAGTATAGCCCCACTTTCTGTCTAGGATCAATAGGAAGATCATTGAGATATCTTACTTTCCACTTGTGATATTTTCTCCATAACATAATTGGCGACTCCGTTGGGGAGGAATATTTGATTCTTCTCTAGGTTAGAATCTCTTGGCAATTATCCTATGTTTCTATTTTTTTTATCTATTTTTTGTCTTCTCTGTTACTCCCTCATATTTTAGATCTCTCAAATCTGACAAATCTTTCTTTTTTTCAATTTTTTTTGCAGTAGTCACTTGTTGCACTATTGGTGTCTAGCGACTAGTCACTTGTTGGAGGTCCTACAACCAATGACACTCCTGTAAATTTTGTAATTTGCAAAATATTCCATGTTCAGACCTAGATGTGTCTGATACCATATATATGTGATTAATATGTACTATTAAGATCTTTCCTTTGATTAATTCATGTTGTCACACCTTATGTCTTCAATTCAAGTTTGAAGTGTGTTTGTGTGGCTTGCTCAGATTTCTTGTGTACACTTGATTATTGTTTAGTGATCCATTGAAGTTGGGCAGTGCACCCAACATATCTAATTAGATCTAGTGGTGTCCCTTATTGATTGAATTTGGTTTGTTTACCATCTTATTATTAGTGTTCATTACTTGATCTACCTTCATAGTGAGTTATGGGTGATATTATTGTAGAGACATTTGAGTGGGATTTCCGACATCACTACCAATTTCCTACAACCTCTGCTTGCTAGTTTGATGGTTTTTTGTTTGCATGTTGTTTTTTTTATTAGATTAAGAAACTTTTGCATCACATTTGGAAATATAAAAAAAATCTTTGCATGCTTATGAGCTTTTGAAGCATTAAAAACAAAATCCATTGTTGATGTGCTTGGTTTGAGATCTTAGCAAATGTTTGGATCTGATTTGTTTGCATGGTTGCTTGGTGTTTGAGATTGCATTTTGAAGTGAATAAAGAAAAAGATTGTTTTTCCCTCCCACAGTTAGAATTCATCAAATTGAACAAGTGCATGAGAATTCTTGTATTGCTTTGGTTAGGTCAAGAGAAAACACCATAAAAGTTTCATCCATCTTCCCTTTGACATAAACAACAACCATAGAAAAAATATTTGTAAAGCTAAAATCAACTAGACTCTTTTATTTATTAGCAAACCAACATTATATAGGTTTAGGGACTTGAAATAGGATTGGAGAGCTAACTCTCCAAGGACACCAAAACGAAACCTAGAGCCATTAACGAGTGTAAAATCCATTTTTGCAAATAGTGTGTCTAAAGCTCCTCTAGCACAAGAGTCAAGCATGAGGTCGCATCGGGGAAAGTAGGGAGAGTACCCCTTTTCTACTTGTTTTGGTGTTTGCAGTATTGCTTCGATTACTACATATATGAGGGTTTCGTTAATGCCATGTCTCTGTGTGAGGTAACGCCTTTGAAGCTTCGGGCATAGTTAACCTTCCCTTATGTGTGGTCAGACCTACGATTATTCACTCAGTCATTGATTGTGAGGTGGTAGCCTTAGTGACCATTCCTAGGTAGGTACAAAGGTCACTGTGGTTGGGACGTGCCTGTAGTACCTAGGGCAAACATTCTTTCACAATATCAATTCCCTCGAAGGGTGTCTGCCTTAATAAAGGGTGCTTTCTACAATCATGGTTGTTTTGCGTTGTTGATCGTAACTGCTCCTCATACCTTTGCTACACAATCTTGTGGGGACTTCATCTCCCCCAGAAGGTTGGTTTTCAAATGGCCCCCTAAGCCATTGGTTTGTTTTTTGTTGTCCTAGATTTGTTAGGGGTGCGCTCTTTGGTTATGTGTCTATGTTGGCCTTACGATTGAATTGTTATTTTCACCCGATTGAATCATCGCGTTGGTCCCATCGATTATGATGACTAGAGCTAATCACGGAGGTACAACAACCTCTCAAGCGAACTGAGATCGGGGACTGGGAAGTTGAAGCGTCCCATCTTTGGTTTGAGGAGACTGGTTTGGTTGAAGTGGAAGTGGTCGACGAAAGTGATCCACCAAACTTTAACCCTCCTTTGACTAATCCTAAAGCACCCATACTTATCAAAGTAAGGGAACTTTTTAGTGAACCTTTTTCTTTGTTTAGCGATCCTCACACTTTGTTAGGACCGAGTGTATCGTTCAGTGTGGCTGAGCCATCAAGCTCATATGCAAGTGGGACTGGGAGCATCCTTGTGATGTCCACATTACCTTCTCCGAGCACCATTGGACCTACACCATTAATTCCTTTTTCTACATGTCCCTTAATCTGAGGGACACGACCATGTCATATTTTCCATCTGGCAGTTTACCTAGTGTTCCTACGCCCATCCCTTCCATTATGATTCCCACAGTTGGGTCTTCTTCTAGTGTGGGGTCAAGCTTTGGTTTCAACATGGGGGTGAAGTTCCTTTTATTTGAGATTTTCAACTTCAGGTAGTCATTCTCCACAATAAAGTACAAGAAGGTCGATCTATCCCATTACAATAAGCCGCGGGGAGAATTTGAAGACCCACAAAGAGAAGTCGACCCCACAATAAATTAATAAATAAATTGAAGAACCAAAAATAAGAAGTCGGCCCCAGACTGACGCCCAAATTAGTGTAAATATTGGACTGGATCATGTCATTTGGACAGTGAGACAACTCCTTCTGCAGTGCGCACAAGGTAGTTGCAACTGCATTTTTGACAGTTTCACTATTTCTGGGTTACTGGTTATCTTGGAGAGTGTGCCACACATGGAGAATCTCTTGTTTGGTTATTCTTGGTCATATTATTGAGGAGCTAGGTCTTGGTGATGCTAGCCTTGGGGAGGATCTTCTCTGTATGGTATTTTGGCTATTGATGGTGATGTACTGGTAATATCTTGGACTAAATTCTTTTAGAGAAAGGTTGTTGGGTTTTCTCCCAAGGTTGGGTTTCCTAGGATAAACTCTTGTGTTCTTATGTCTATTGTGCATGGTTAATATTTCTAGATCTTGTTATTTACGCTGCATTTTTATAGTTGAGATTTTCAGTGTATAGTTATTCTATGATAATTGATGTATGAAAGTGAATCTTGTTATTAATCATAAGGCAATAACTATCGGATCTAAGAATCATATAAACATCAACATGGTTTCAGAGCTAGTTGAAATATTGCCACTGCACAGTTTTTGTTTGTCGTTGCACATGAAATTTGTCGCTGCAAAGATATGAACTTGTCAAGCTCGTTGATAAATTTATTGGAGGACGTTGAGATTAATTTTTCCATATATCAACTCGCCCTATCCTAGCACACCTCCTGGCGGTCTCAGATTACAACTTGGTGAAAGTTGAAATTTCTCATTACAGTTGTAGTTGTAGTTGCAGTTGTAGTTACTAGTTGCAGTTTCTAGTTACAGTTTCAATTTCCAGTTACCAATTGCGGTTGCAATTTCTAGTTGTGCAAACCTTGAGATTAGAAGACAAGTTGGATGGTGCTACAAATTTCAGAGGTATGGACTTGTATATAAGTTATAACATTTAGCAGAGTATGAGGGTGTTTGCAGGGGATGTACAAGGGACCTTTTCCAAGAAAAGACCCATAGAGATCATTGGATATAGTGCATTCAGAGGAATAATGCACCCTCCCTAGCAATTAAGACTCTAGGTTTACATATCAGGTTTGATATTTTTTTATATTGTTGCATCTTAAATCAATATTGTAACTGGGACAACATTCTTTAGAGTTATATTATTGTTGATTATTTTTTGCTATCAAATGTTTAGTGAAACTTGAATATTGTTAGTACAATAATCATTATGTAAAAGCTCATTGTTTAGTAATAATGATGCACTTATGTACAAGATGAAATTGATCTCTTCTAGGAGATTTTCTTGTCTTTTGTCTTTGTTCCGGGCAAGTTACTATGGAGGTCACAACACTAGAAAAGTGTTGCTCTTGTCTTTAGTTCTAGGCAGGTTACCACATAGGAATGATTGGTAACAACACTGGAAAAGTGTTGTTCTTGTTTCCCATTTTTTTTTATTCTTGTTCCTATCATAAGAATATTGTTCTTGTCTGTTATTTTCCCTTTCTTTTGCTCTTGTTCCGAGAGGTCACAGGTGGTAGCTCTGAGAGGGAGTTATAGTAACGGTTGCAGAAGGAAACATGTTAGATGGTATCTAGTTTGAGACATAGAGCAAACTATATAGACATATAGTTGTGTACATGACTGTATACATCCATGTGCCGAAGGAAAAGAGGATGAAGTTAGAACCTTATGAAAATAAGGATAATTTTCTGGATACAAAGTGTTCCACATGGAGATTGACACTAAGGAGAAGATGGCTCCACCAGTGGTGAGGCAGTGACCCCACCAAGTACCAGCTTAGAAGTATCCAGAGTTGAGAGGGAGTCAACCCTCAAGATATAGTAGGGAGGAGCAACCCCCCCACAAGACAGTTCAGAGGAGATCAGACTTCATAGGAAGTCAACAGATGTAGAGGGATCAAATGGATCCAGAGATTGTATAGACTCAGAGGGAGTCAAGCTTTAGAGGGAGTATGAAAACTCAGAGTGAGCATGATCTTAGAGAGAGTTAGTTGGCTCAGAGGGAGAGTCGATCATTCAGAGGGAGATCCCCCTTCAGGTTCAAGTGGGATAGAGACATCTTCCAGGACTGACAAACATGTGTCATGATTTGAGGAGGATTAAAGGAGACGTGAGATCTCCTGGAGGATACACTTGTTTCATTAGATCTTGCTACAATGACATAGGAGGAAACCAATCAGGAGGACTGGGTATGGATTTTGTCTCAGTCACATAAGGAGAAGCCAATGAGGAAAACTTGATAACAGTGACAGAGGGAGTTGGCCTCAGTGTTCGAGATGGAGGATCATGGCCAGATGTACTCTTGGGATTATAGGTGTGACAATATCATATGATATCTTCCTCATTCATGGGATAATGATGAGATTCAATATGATGGACTGCAAGTCCATGACTACACCTATGATGAAAAATATGAAGAATTTGAGTGATTATGCTTCAGATTCATATGTGGTGGATCCCATGATGTAAAGGAAGTAGATCAGATCCTTGATTTACCTGGTTAATGTCGGGCCAAATATTTACTTTGCAATGAGCACCCTGAGCCAGTATTTGGTTGAATCCAAGGCAGATCTAGTGGGTGGCAGTGAAGCATGGTATAGTTGGATATGATTTGTCTCAGGTGATGAAGTGAGGCTGCAAAGACATACAGATTTTGATCGAGAAGGGAGTGCAATAGATAGATTGATCACCTCATGGTGTTGCTTCAACTTGGAATCAATTATGATTTCTAAGATAATCTAGAAGAAATCTTTTGTAGCATTCAATACAACAAAGAGGGAGTATGTCATAGCCAGTGTCGCAAGTCGTGAAGTGATGCAACTTCATAAGCTTATTGCAGGATTTCATCTGAGACATGGTACAGAAGGGAGCAATGAAGCTCCAGTACTTATCCACAAATGAGCAGATTACACATATCCTCCCATAGTTTCCATGTTGATTTGGCTAAGGAGGACGATGCATGGTATTGACCATGTTTATTTGGCTAATGATGAGCGTTAATGTTTCAACATCGAGCATACATTCTCCCATATTGGTCATGCATGGGGCTATGTTAGTGCTGATATGACCAAGGGAGAAAGATTCATTCACTCATGAGGCTCTATTATTGGTGAATGGCCCAGTTATGATGATGTTCTCCAGGAAATAACATAGGGCATACATTCTCCCATATTGGTCATGCACGGGGCTATGCTAGTGTTGATATGACCAAAGGACAATCCAGGACCCCATGCCAATGGTGTGGTGGGTTCTGTTTTCCATGCCTATGTGGGCCAGTTAGCTAACCAGATGGGTCACAAGTCTATCTCATCACACCTATCATATGATGGCTCTAATGCTCAACCTATTATGATCCCTACTCAGACCTCCGAGGTGAATTTAGTGCAATCCATGCAACCGAAGAACACTTTACAACCTTGAGGAAAGAAGAAGAGGAATAAAAATAAAAATTCCAACATTGAGCAATGGAACTCTCCGACCCAAAACAATAAAAGATGGGAAACAAAGGAGAAAAAAAGAGTCGGTTCCCCTACATGATTTGTGGGGAGGACCACCCTACTCATGAGTGTCCTAGGAAGGATGAGATCCATCAATATTTGGCTCAACAAAGGGGGCCCCAACAGCCCAATGTCCTAACTCATCCTTTTCCCACTCAACCTCAACACATGGTTGCAACCAATCCTGCCCCTCCACAAGGGTACATGACAAGTACCCCTCAACATGAGGGGTCTTCCTTGAATGCCATAGTTTTCATGTGTGACCATATGGTCAACTTGTAGACTCGAGCCAAGAACTATGATAATTTCGAGCCTATTCCTATTTTTCACGAGTCAACATCTTCCTCCCATCTTGGTGGCTCTCTTCATATTGAGAAGCCATCATTTGACACATCACTTCACCCCTCGAAGATATTTCTTCAACGCACAACACACAATCCAAATTCACGGGCCACCCACTACTACAATATTTTGGATGACTTAGCCCATGAACCTTGTGTTATGTCTACACTCGAAGTTCTCCAAAGTTTCCCAACGCAACAAAAATCCTTCTTTTCTTCCATAGGTGGGGTTGATCCCTCAGAGTTGAGTTTGATAACCTTTGATTATGATAAGGTTCATCATAAGCTTTCCCATCAAATTGCTTTCCAAATCAAAGTCATAATGATGGGGAAAAATATCCTTCACATTGTGATTGATGAAGGATCCTTGACTTGCATCATGTCTATTTGTTTTTGGAAGGCCCTTGGCTCTCCTAAGCTCAACACTTCTACAACATTGTTGAAAGCATTCGATGGACATATGTTTCATCTCCATGGGATAATCACTGCCTTACCCATTGAGTTAGGTGGTAAGACTGTCTTTGTTGTTGTAGAGGTCATCAATGCACCTCTTGAGTACAACTTGTTACTCAGGAACACTTGAATCTACAAGATGATTGCAGTTGTCTCGTTAGTATTTAGGTTCTTATGCTTCCCTCATCAAGGGAAAATAGTGATGATCGATCAACTTGTGTTTTGTACCCCATACCTTGGATCCAATGCAAGGTCTAATGTAGCCTTTGTCGATGATACCCAATAGTCTTATATGAGTGTGGGTGTGAGGATGTTTAAATATCATTCACTCACGAGAATATTTCCCCTTTCCCCGCCACCTCATGCTGCGAGAATTACTCCTATCAACGTGATCTCATCATTTTCCTATGGATCCCTCGGGTCTGTCGATCCTTGTTTGGTACCTCGCCCAAGGATGTTGAATGATCTGGATATTCCCTATCACCCACTGTGGTTGATATTGTTTATCTGGAAATCCCTCAACATATGTTGATATTGGTCAACAAATCCATCCTCATATGGAGTGTGATCAACCTACTCCACCTGCACGGGTTGTTAACTCTCTGAGTTCACATGATTTCCTAGATATTGTGTTTTCTTCGAATGAGACAATCCTAGAAGTCATGGGTTCCATCGAAAATAAAAAAGGATAAGGTGACACTTCGATCATGTTGTCCTAATTCAGAACCAATGAGAGTTAACTTGATGAGTCTTGATCTAGGACTGGGGGCATTTGTTGGGTCATCCAGTAGACTTCCTAGTCTTGACCCTTTTCCACCTTAGTTATCTTTTTCAAAACTTACCATGGATTTTTATACTTCCCCCTCTATCGAAGATTCATGTTTCATACCTCCTTCCTGTCTTGATGGGCACCATCTAGGAGCCTCCATAGCTCACAAAACTACTTACGATGAGTATCTTCGCTTGTAGAAATTTGTTTCTATGTGGCATGGCCCTAACATGGTGTGTCATATGATGTCAACATCGGCTCATGAGTTGATCGATTATGAAAAATATCATTGGCATGAGCCTAGCAATGGGCCCTACTTTGCGTAAATAATCAATATGTGTAGTGCCTTGTACATAGGTGTGTGGTGTGAGTGTTTTTTTGTTGCATATATCATATCCAAAATCTCCAAAAATATTGTCTTTTTTGAGATTTCACTAAGTGTTTTGACCTTGGAATATATTTTACATGTGTGGATAGGATTACAGTGACATTTGTTTACAAAGTTGGTGACTTCCCACAAACTTGAGGTACGTGTTTTCAAACCGACATATAGCACAATTTTTTCCCTACATCCATGATTTGCATTATTAACCGTCCATTTTTTCGTCAGATTTCCTTAGGTTCGATCTTGTCAGATTGTGACACTAGCCATTATGCTTTGCATGTCGTAACTTTTTCGATAGTGCCTACCCTCCATGGGTGCCCTAGTTAACACCCAAATTGTCATTTGGTGCCCATGTTGTGATTTCCCGTAGGCCCAGGGAACCCTCTTGTAGTCCCACCATGACTTGATGACTGAGCCTCATTTTCCTCTCTTCATCTATATTTTAGCTATATCCCAATGGAGTTCCCATATATTTATTACTTAATGGTCACCTATGCATTTGTTGCTTGCATAATATGTCCCGTCATTGCACTATTGTTTTCTTGGATCCCGCTTACCCCTATTGAAGTAGACTTGACCATCTGCCTCTTTTGTTATGTAGCCTATGTTTCACATCTACCTACCCATGGAGAGAATAGCTTCTAAGAGTGGATCTCACTTGCCAGTACTATTTTCATTCATTTTGCTTAAATCGGTTATGTGCGCTTGAACTATAGGAGCGTGTTTTTATGACACTCGTTCTCTCCAAGCGAGTACACTTTTATCTCTTTTTCAAACTTGTAAAATGACATGAAAAATATACATATCGAGTGCCCTTTTATCTCTTTTTTGGACTAGTTAGAAGACACAAAAAAGACACCATTACAAGTATACTTTTAAAAAAAAAATCGGGCTTGTTAAAACTGAACGAAAAAGACACTACTGAGCACACTTTTATCTCTCTTTCACACTTGTTAAACCGTGAAGGAGACACCAGAGAGAAAAAAAAAAGAGTGGGGTGGGGTTGCACCATTGATTTTTTCTCAAAATGGAAGTGTTATTAGAGTCGCCTTTGAACATGGCACTTGTTTGAGTCATCATCTTACAATTGGGGTTTAGCTTTCCTAGGAGTCATCCCAATAATATGAGTCAGAGATACTCCTCTGGCTAGTTACTCTTTCAATCATCATGGAGAGTGCTTCAATTCTTCCTACGTTGTTGCACTATATTCGTCAAGCTCTTGTGTCTTTTTTCCAAGTCACCATTATGTTGTGGTATATGTTCAAGGGCAGTTTAAGCCCGAGTTGATCATATATTGTTTTTTTGACTTTTAGTGTCGACCATCACTGTGTCAGTTGTACTTGCCGATCCTCTCTCTTTACATCATCTCTCGGTGTATGTTTCGTGTTAATTGATGGGGGATACATTAAGGCCCTCCTTCGCTGGATCTCTTCCTATCGACTTCCACACCTTATCTAAGAGAGGGATATAGAAACCAACTAGTACCTTGGAGCTTGCAGTCTTGAGTGGTAGGCCTCCTCATGATCGACAGTGGGTTTGCATCATAGAATCCTAATCGATTGATTCTATAGGTGTTTGACATCAGATCCTCTATTCACACTCGCTAGATTGTAATAGGTACCTTGGGGTCCATCTTCCTCATCGATGGGTCCCCTTGTGTCTATTAACTATATACATCAATGACCGGTAATTAGACAGTTTATATCATTCTCGACGTTATCTCATCTATTTGCATGTTGTAGATTTGTACCATCGAGGTTTGGGATGAAGACCTTGGGATTGGGGCCACATCCTTCCTTTGCAGCATCCCCTCCCAAGTTGTGATGGAGCATATCACTTGTATATGAGTACTTTGAAGACTTTGGGGGCACTTTCTTTAGTGCTCGTTGTCTTCCTGATATATATGTTGTGACATTGATCCACATTGTATTTTCTCGTGGCTATGATCATATCGATGACATAGATCCACATTGTATTGGATCATGGCTATGATCTTATTGATGACATGGATCCACCATGTATTCTTTTGTGGCCATGGTCTTGCATTTCATGTCATGGATGTGCAATATATTGTTTCGACAACCATGCTTTGATACTCTTCAGAGTTTGAGTATGTCTACCTAGGGGATGGACTACATATGATTTTATCCTTGGTGTTTGGTTGCAATTCCTCTTTGACCACCAAACTTGTTTTCTCTCTCCTCATGCTGCCTCATGGACATTATTTGATTGTAATGTGTTTCGACCATCCATTCCTTTCCTGACCTCACACATTAAGGGGCATATGTAATAGCCTTAATTTCCACCCTACAGAGCTAGAAGGGAATCCAACAGAAGATGAAATCCAAGACATAACTCTAGTTGAAGCTTTAGGACATTTTGAAGGGTTTCTCTTGCCATACATAGGAAAATAAAAAACTAGTTGATGGTCATCTATAGTGCAACCAGTGACATGCTTTGTAACCTTCTAGATTCACAAAGTTTCGAAGAGGTAAGCGAGGGATGAGTTGGTTCTTCGTGGAATGAGCCTTGTAACTCACATTATTTCAGTATCCATTGGTCTCTATAATATCTAAAAGCTCTCCCAAGCCTCTTCCAAGGATCTATATAAATAAGGCAAGTCTTGAGCATGAGGAGGAAGAATCATTTGTAGATTTATGTTGTCCAAATACATAGGATCCTCTCCATTCCACAATAGCCACGATAAGATTGCCTAGTTTGATTAAGAAGTTGAAGATGAGTAAGGAGGAAGGGGCCAAGGAGGATGCATCTACACTAAAGGTATGATGTTTGATGTATTCTTTGAATTTTGAGATAATAGATAATTGGTTTTCCCCATAAATATTTGTGTTATTTTCATGAATGTTTAGATCTGGTCTTGTAATAAATAGATCAATTTAGATATGAATTAGATTAACAATTTTTAACACTAGGAGGAAAACTAGATTGGTGTTCTTGTGTTGCTTGTGTGTAGGGAGAAAGTTGTAGAGACTAGAGCTGGAACTCAATATCTACAACAACCAAGACATACGAGGACAACCTTCAGAAGTAAGGCATGCCATTCTTTCCCTTCTTGGTGTAAAAATGAATTGTTTGTTTAGATCTAGGGAAACCATTAAAAGTCTAGCCCCACTATCTGTTTAGGATCAATAGGCATATCCTAGGGAGATATTACTATCCACCCATGAGATTTTCTCCATACCAATACATGCCAAAGAGTGTGTATCCTCTATGCCAATATCCTCTAATTAGGCCAAGCCTTATGCCCCAACACTTAGGCACACAATCCCATGAAAGTGTCCAAGGGGTAGTTCCCTTGGCACCCTCCAATTTCCTCTAATGTGTGGGGTTTATGGGAAGTTACTTGAATCCTCGACAACATTTGAAAAATAAAACACCATGTATGCCAAGTAGTAACCTATTTGTGACACTTCAATAGCATGTGCATGTCCCTTTCAATGACATTCATGTGCCCACTAAAACATCCTATGCACTCCCACTTTAGTACTTGTGCACACCCACCTCAATGTCCTATGTACATCAACACCATCCATTGCCATGATTATTATGGAAGCCAACAACACTATATAGTGCATCAACAAGGCAAACAATCAATGAAAATGATAAAATTGAACCACATTTTTCAATTGAACATACATTCTTGTAGTTGAAAT
>JZKD02S1887334.1:461766-486605 GCA_000966675.3 Picea glauca | reverse complement strand
GACGATCGCTGGAAGTCCCTGATACAAGGAGAAGTCTCTTTGTGCGCAGTAGGCAGGGGTTTCTTTGTCTTCATCTTCTCAAGGACAGGGGATCGTGATCTAGTCTTCAGATCGGGACCCTATTTCATGGGGGCGAGAGGGATGTTCTTAGCCCCCTGGACTCTTAACTTCAATCCCGGAGCCGAGATCACCGCAGCCCCTGTTTGGGTTAGGCTGCCTCATCTTCCCTTGCACCTCTGGGGGAAAATCTCTCTGGAGGACATCGGCAATAAGCTAGGGCGCTTCCTGGACAGTGTGGAGCCGAAAGGGGATCAGTATACCTGCGCTCGAATTTGTGTGGAGGTTAACCTAGAGGAAGGTCTTCCAGAAGCCATTAAGCTCTCCCTGGGGGAATGGTGCCATATCCAAGAGCTGGACTATGAGCAGATTCCTTTTAAGTGCCTCCGATGCCATGCTTACGGTCATTTCGCAAAAAGCTGCCCCAAAGCCTCTGAGGTGTCGGGACCAGCCAAAGAAGATGATTTTCAGCCAGTATCTAACCGACGAAGGCATCCAAGGCGAAAGGATCCACTAACCCAGGCTCAGAAGGCCACTCACCAAGCAAAGGCAACCCTAGAAAATAAAAACAACTTTGATGCGTTGAAGGAAGACGAAGCCCAAGATCCAGAAACAACAATAGTTAAGGGAAATCCTTCGGCAGACGAAAACCTTCCGTATTCCACCCCCCCAGAGTCAGTAGCAGCGAGAGAAGTTCGGGCCACAGATCCGGATCCCCCTGCCCCTACAGGCCTGGTTGTTTCAGTCCCCTCTAGCGGCTCTGGGGAAACTTCTGAAACTGAAGACATTCCAGTTCCGTCTCCACCACTTACTCGAGGGTGAAAGACCAACAAAGCGTGCAGAGAAAAGGAGGCGACCTCCAATATTTTTTTAGGCTCTCAGAAATAGCTGGATCCCTTCTTTAAAGGGGAAATTTCATCCTCCGTGGTTTAATGCTCTGCTTCTGTCTTCTACTGTGTTCACAGTTTGTGAGAATTTACTCATGTATGCATTTTTTGTCATTTTCTCGATTTAGCTCAAGAAGCAAATGGGATTGGACTCCCAAGACATTCACAAGAAGGTTGGCAACACTGTTAGAGGTCACCAACCTTCTTCAGATTTGTAACTTTCTGATTCTGGCTTGCCAGAAAGCTGCTTAATACAGCCTAACCGTTTTCGTAAAAAAAAAAAAAATCACCAACTTTAAATAAATTACATTGCAATGATAGGTATTAGATTACCTATCCTATATGAAATCCAAGTTTTTTCTATGAAGTTCATAATAAAATAATGTTTTAATGATAAGTTTTGTGTATCCATTTGGTATTGCATAGGAATGTCTTCATAGCATAAAAAACAAAAAACTCCAAGCCATTATTCTGAAGTTTGATTTAAAAAAACTATATGATTGTATCAATTGGGATTTTTTACGATTAATGGCTGTATTAATTGGGATTTTTTACAATTAATTTTGTTTCAAAGCGGCTTTGGGGTGCCTACAACAGTTTGGATAATGGCTTGTGTCACGTCTACGTCTTATGCTATCCTGATTAATGGAGAGACATCTGATTTCTTCAAGAGCAGTAGGGGTCTTCGTCAGGGTTGCCCGCTATCTCCTTTACTCTTCATTATGGTTATGGAGTCTCTTAGTCTCTCTTTAAAAAGGGCGCAAGCTACAGGTTTTATTTCAAGGATAAAGGTTTCGAGATTGATTAAGGTCTTGCATCTTTTATTTGTAGATGACATACTTGTCATGTCAAAAGCCTCTATCGAGGAATGGGAGAAAATTAGAGATATTCTTCATTTCTTCAGTCGAGCATCGGGTTTGGTTATCAATGCTCACAAGTCCGTCTTTATGTATGCGGGTGTTGATCGGGCTTTTTTATAGTCTTTAAAAGATATCTTTTTGTTCTCTTGTAAAGCCTTGGCAGAGGGTTTCAATTACTTGGGGTACTTGATGAAGCCAGATAGTTACAAATCAACGGATTGGCAGTGGCTAATAGATAAGTTTGAATCCAGGATCAATCATTGATGCAATAAGTGGCTTTCCCTGGGAGGGAGATTTATTTTAATTAAAGTTGTTTTAGAGAGCCGTCCGGTTTATTGGCTGACACTTGCTCATTTCTCATTGGAGGCCCTTAATAAACTTCGCAAGTTGATTTTTTCCTTTCTGTGGAAAGGGAACAAAAATAAGAATGGTTATCATTTATGCAGTTTGATTTCTATCTCAAGACCAAAGCTATATGGAGGATGGGGTCTTTGGAACATATTTGTTTTTTATAGGGCCTTAGCAACAAACACTTTATGACGTGCCTTGATGAAGATAGGTTTATGGAAAAGAGTGATTAAAGACAAATACATCCCTCATGACTCTATCTTATCATGGCTTTGGTCTGTGGATACTTTCTCCTCTTTTGGATCACAATCTTGGAAAAACATTAGAAATACCTTGTCGGTGATCCTTCACTAGATGGTCTAGAAGTTGGGTTCATGTCATTCAATTTCTATTGGAAGAGATGCAATTATAGGTATGGAACGTGACTCTTTCCTCTCACAGGAGCTGATTACGACCCTTAACTGTAAGAACATTCATATTTTATTCCAAGCAAGCTAAACATAGTCACGAGGAGTGATGGGACAAAATTGGGTCAACAACTATGATTTGAACCTAGAGGGGGATCTTACAGAGGAATGGGAATCATTTAGGAAAAATTTGATCGATACAGGGATCTATCTAGTGAACAGGCCGGATGAACTTTTATGGAATGGAGGTGATGCCTTGGGCCAAATATCAGTTAAAAATATTTATGAAGCGTTGTCGAACAAGCTCTGAAGTTATAAGATAGGTGGATGGAGGAGAAACTTATGGACCTGGGACTACCCAATGAAAGTTAAACTCCTCTTTTGGTTGGTAGTTGAAAACAAAGTATTAACTTGGGATAATTTGCAGAAAAAAGGTTGGAAAGGGCCTGGAAAGTGTTATTTATGCAGGGATAAGGGAGAGACAAACAACCATATTTTTGTTACTTGTTCCTTTACTTTTACAGTATGGGAGGAAGTGAAAAAGTTACTGAAATTTAATCATGGATGGAACGACAATTCGGTTGCTGAATATATGCAAAGTTGGTATTCTCAGAATCAGAAATATCCTTTCCTTCCAGCTATTATATGCTGGAACATTTGGTTGGACAGGAACAAGTCTATTTTTTAGGACATACCTCCTTCTATGCAGAGGATTGTTTATCTTGCGTTAGGTGCTATAGGGTTGATGGGAAAACTTCAGAAAGTTCCAAAAGTTAGGAGAACGACAACAGTTTTTTTCCAGAGGACAAAGCACTTGCTTGGTTTGACGGAGCGTCAGAACAGAATGGCACTCTATGTGACGTTGTTGGAGTCTTAAAGGTTGATGCCCATACATAATATAGATGGACTCTTAACTATGGAAGAGGCACAAACATGAGGACTGAGCTTTTGGGTGCTTGGGCATCATTAATCCTAGCAACAAGACTTTTGATTCATGAATTATTTATGGTAGGAGACTCTAAGATCATTATTGATTGGCTTAATGGCAAGGGTTCTATCATGGTGGAAAATTTACACAACTAGATGGAAAGAATTTATGATATCATACCTCTCTTGAGTTCTCTAGCTTTTGCACACATCTACAGAGAAGAGAATAAGGTAGCTGGCAATCTTTCAAAAAAGGCTATGTACCTTTGTCAAGGAAAAATCTCCTACAGTCATTGGAAGGATGGTCATGAGGGCCTTACACACTCTTTAAATCTGTATTGACCACTACTATATTTCTTGTGGTTTTTTGTGTATGGCTAGGCTCCTAAAGCTTATCTACTCTCTTGAGAAGAGTATTTTTGTTAAGTCAAGTTTATAGTCATTGTAGTTATGTTTCTAAGTTTCTACAAGCTAGTTTATTAGCATCTTTTTTCCTTTTGGCTGCTCATAGACAGTGGGTTGAAGTAAAAGAATAGTATTGTAAACATATTATATTATTTTTAATATAATGGGTAATTTTCTCTAGAAAAAAAAAGTTTTGCATATCCATTGGTTTATAGTGAATAGTTGTTAACATGTCTAGTGTCCAAATGAGCTCATGAAATATCTTATGGATTTGTGATCATTGGTTTATACTGAATAGTTGCTAACATGTCTAGAGTGTCTAAATGAATTTATGAAATATCTTATTAGTTTGTGATCATTGGTTTATAGTGAATAGTTGTTAACATGTACAAACTTGTCCAAATGAACTTATAAATATCTTATGGATTTGTATAACAAAATAATGTTTTAATGATAAGTTTTGTCTATCCATTGGTTTATAGTGAATAGTTGTTAACATGTCCAGTGTCCAAATGAACTTATGAAATATCTTATGGATTTGTGATGATTGATTTATAGTGAATAGTTGTTAACATATCTAGTGCCCAAATGAACTTATACATATCTTTTTGTAATCATGATTAGAGTAAATTGAAATTGACATTTACCCAGTTGAACAAAAATAAGGAAATAAAATTTCTTTCCTTCATATAAAGTCAAGTTTCTTACATGACACTAAGATTGGCATCTTATAAATGTATCAACAAGGAGAGAAGCAACTATGATCATGAGACAACATTTATAGGCATAAACGTATCAACAAGGAGAGAAGCAACTATGACCATGCCACAACATTAATAAGCATATTGATATGCATAAATGTATCAACAACAAAGAGAGAAGCAACTATAACCATGTCACAACATTGATAGGCATGCTAGAAACTTCATATGGTGAATAATATTCAAATGTGTTTAGATTCCTTACATCATGTTCGATGGTTTTGTTATGACACAAAATATAATACGTTATATATTTCTCCCCACCTATGGAGAAGGTGGGGTCATGAAAATACTTATTTAAATATGAATGTGATGCCAAAGTGTCAGGTTAACTTTTAGTAGTATGCTTCCCCTCATGGTAGTAAAGACAAATTTCCATGATTATTGCATAAGTGGTATTCTTGTAACATGTGGCTTCCTTATACCATTTCTTCATTTAGTTATCATAAATGAAGTTCCACTTCATTTAATTATCATAAATGAAGTTCCACTTCATTTAGTTATCACATGTAAAGTTGGTATGAATGGAAAATAAAATTGCGTGATATATTAGATTTATATAAAATATATTTTATAAAAATTTGGGTATATTTTGGTTTAAATTTATAAATTTAAATTAGTATTTTTAAAATTAAAATTTTAATTTTAAAAATATTAAAATTCAAAATTCAAAAATGTAAAATTAAATTTAAAAAATATAAAAATAAATTTTAAAAGTGAAAATATCAAATCTTTAAAAAATTAAAAATTCAAAATCACATATAAAAAATACAAAATTAAATCCTTATATATATAAAATATATCAAACATAAAACATATCCAATACTTTGAATTTCTGGTACATTTTTACACATAGATGCTATTAAATAACAATACTTTAAATATCCATAGAAAGTCTTGTACATTTTCACATATATATAATATTAAATAACATCATAGAAAGTCTTGTACATTTTCACACATAGATGGTATTAAATAACAATACTTTGAATATTCATAGAAAGTCTTGTACATTTTCACACATATATGGTATTAAACAAGGCAGCGAGGCTGCGCGTATTGCCTCCTATAATTCTTCGTTTGTAAGTGAATGCTATGGAATATAATATCTCTGTTTTAAGAATTTAATGCAATAAGCTCTTTATCTGCTTGCGACGGTATATGGCTATATCTATATAATACATTATATAATATTTGCAGAGCCAAAATGTTTACACAAAATAAATAAATACAACATCTGTCTTCTCGCGAGGTGTCGTATGGTGGGATAGATGGAACTCCCCGTGAAGGAAGAAGATCTGTTGAAGGTCGTGTTTGGGGATTCCGATAGCGAGGATGAGTATGGCACTCACACCACCCTTGCCTGACCAATCTGCGCAGTGAACAGTTCATACGAATCCCGTTTGAAATCGCCACCTCGAATTCTCACCCACACTGGCACTGCCACTGCTGCTGCTATCGCTGTGGTCGTATTTAATGCAGTGGGAAATGGATCGATCGAATCTGGCTTTTCGTATACGCTCTGACAGGACCCCAAAAATGAAGGATTTAATGGCGTTGCTTTTTCATTATTTGAGTAGGTAAACTGTGAATCGCCCGTGGTCTGTGAGCCTTTCGTTGCGGAAATATTTGCCTTGTTAATTGGGCGGTTAAAGGAAGGTATTAAATATAAATATAAAATATAAATTCAACTTACCCAGTCTGTCATGTCATTGAGTTAATTCTGATCTCGAAATAAGTGAAGGCTGCAATAACACTATAAAGTTATCAGCCAATGAAATGTAAGAAAATTCAATTTTTTTACATATTAAAAAATAAAAAATTTAGTTTCTTATGTTATACATTAAGGTTTTTACAAAAATTTTGAAGTCAACCCAAATTAATAGAATAGTCAAAGCGAACTCATCGCTATGTATACTGCCTGAGAGGCAGTACAATAATATATGGTATTAAATAACATAGTAGCGTAAAACCTTTTTAATAATGATAAAAATTATGGATCACATTTAATTATCCACTTTTAATTCTCTTACAATTTGTTTCTTAGATCAAGTATGGGTACCATTAAAGTACATGTCATTTGCATCTTCATTATTATAAGTATGTGTAAAAATATGGTTATTTTTATTGTTAGAGACATTCATTTTCTTTGAGTTGTTAAAAAAAACCGATGTTTTAATAATTATAAGCATTATTAATTTCTTTCCAAACTCAATTAATGTTTATTCAATCTGTTTTCATGATTTCTATATCATCTATATTATTCAATAAAACAAAAAACTACCATTCACATGTCATACATTTGTTTGGTTAAAAAAATGTGTTTATATTCATTAAACATGTAGAAGAGCTTTTTCTATCGTTGTTTGGCACCACTGACATGTAGAAGGGCTCTTTTTATCATGTGGTATAGAGCTACATTGTTTGGCACCAATAACATGTAGATGTTGAAGGGTTCTTTTTATCATGTGGTATAGAGCTACATTGTTTGGCACCAATAACATGTAGAAGGTCTCTTTTTATCACCAGAGATAAATGCAAGAATCTCAAGGATAATCCTATTCTCCTTCTTACTCCACCCACCATTCCAAATTGTATGGATATTGATAACAGGAGATAGTATAGGCCTCATATGATACCCCATATTCACATATGGAGAGGACCCTTCATTTTTTTCATTTTTTCATTTTTTTTTTAAATCCCAAACACAAAATCTACCTTGATATATTGTTACAATCTAAAGTGGTAATAGTCTAATTTAAATATTTAGTCCATGGCCACCATGCTTTAATTGAGGATAATAAAATGAAAATAAGAAAACCAACAAATTCACCCTCCAAAACTTTGGAAACCTCTAAACTCTAGTCAACATTTACTCTTAATTAATGTTACGAGTAAATAATCATTGGTTCTCCATCATAACATCCATAGTAGCATCAACCTTGCAAAAGCCTTCATCATCTGTTGAATTAGAAACATGTTTGCATTCACTCTTATCAATTGCAATAGTAAGAGAAAAAACCTTGTAGAAGCTTTCATCAACTAACAAAGTAGTATTTTGGTTCATTATCTATACTAGAATGGAATAATCCATGTTCTATTGGCATTTGCTTRATATAGTTGTGTGCCTATTKCATATGCCTAACACAACCCATAAGGTTGAACACACAATAATAGTGTTMTAAAGAAGGTCTGAGGTGATAAACTTGATTCATACATTCAAAATATTGAGAGCCATCTTAAATGACACTCATTTCTAATTATGTCCTCRTAGATTCCCCTATCCTATTCTAAATTTTCCAAGTTGCACAACCTAAATAAAATACATGTTCATGCCAATAACTTGAAGTTGTTAACTCTGTATCCAGGAAAAATATCCATCTTTAATAAACTATAATTTTTCACAATATAATTAACATTATTTTCCCATAATGATGTAGTAATATAGCTAGGCTATCATACCATATTTTAATGAATCTTCTTATGATGCATAGTTAGGCCCATGAAATCAATGCAACACATGTTTATTTTCATATTATTTTAGTATACAATGAAAACCATTAATCTATAGACCCCACATTCTTTAACGAGTATTAACACATTTTTATAGTCAAAGCTTGTGAATAAATAGTGAAAATGTTATACAAATTCTTTTAATGTTAATATGTCTAATCAAATGTAGAAACAACGGAGCTTTTGTATTTTCTGTACATTATTTACATAGCTACCTCTCAATTACTAGAAAGTCACGTGTCAAGCCAACTAATTAGTCTCATTGTTTTGTTGTCTACAATGACATGTAACTACATGACATGCAACACTTTTATCACAATTATTATGTCTTCTCCATTGAAGGAATTCATTTCATTCAAAAGGGAGAGATCCTTCCTATGGAGTGTTAGTTACTTAGACATCCCTAGTGCATATCTTAAATGAATGAGGATGGTCCTCTAGAACCCAAGGAACAACAAGAATGGCTAGTTTTGCAAAAGACTCTAGTTATTCTATCCAATGAAGTTTTATGTAGAACACACACAAATAAGTTTACTAAGTTTTGGTAAAATTTGTCAACATAAAGTTGGTATGATATTTGGGAATCGGTCATAGGTCCAAACTAGAAATATAGTTGGATAAGTATGATAAACAATTCTATAGTTTCTTTTGTGGTCTTTATCATTTATTAGGGCGCATAACTCGCTTGAGTTTTGGTTTGGTGTTGGTGTTTCCCTTTATAGAGATGCATGGAGTCTATCGGTATACTGGACGTATGGGGGAATCAACCGAATAAGATTGACGACCTCCGAGATGAACTCGGTCACTATTTTTTTAGGGGTCATGGAGCTTGACGGTCTACCGAAACGGGAACAACTAACCTGGTGGGAGTTAGAGAAACAAATAATAACCAAACCCTTGTGAGAAGGCTATCCCTTCATGCATTTCAACATGGATGTCAATCCATTGTTAATACATTGATAACCCGCTCTAGAAAATGATGTTAGGAAAATGTTGTTACATCCTTATGATGGCCACAATAAGATACAAGTTCTTTAAACATTCATATACCATCAAGCATTATGATCTATTTTTTTTAATGAAGCAAGCACCCAATTGCCATTTTGATTCCACTCAACACAAAAAATAATATTCTTATGAAAATGGAGTAAATAGGACTCCCAACTAGTCTTTGCATCTCATAGTTTTACAACACTATTCTTACCAGTTGAAACCAACAAACATTTTTTTAAATGACATTCAACACTCTTTACATCCCACCCATGGTTTAACAATCAAAAGTCTATTTTCCTAACAATAAGCAAAGTCCCAAACTTTGGCAGTTGTGTCATTTGGATCATAGTAGAATCACAAACAACCTCTCTATGTGCTTATTTATTTTGCTTGTACATTGTTCATATTAGTTTGCTAGTACCTAATTGAACTTCCATCACTATCAATGACCATCCAATTCTCATTATGGCTCCATATGATGGAATTGAATGGCTAATTATGAACTTAAAGAATCATTTCAAGTATAAACTCTTCATTATGTGATCATGTTATAAGGCATCTACATGTTGTTATCCCAATAACTTTAACAATAGAGCAACACTTTTGCTTGTGAATGCATGGATAAATTGCGTTGCAAAGCTTGTTGATGGATTGTCTTTGGCCCAAACAAGCCCAATAGCCTATTTGGATAATTATATTTACCTAGTGGGGTCTTTGGATTGAATATGGAAGAGACCCATTGAGGAAAATCAAGCACCCATTGGGTGGCAATGCTATTTCAAGACCCTTCCCACTCAGAACAAGGTCATCACCATAAAGAGTTTGTCTAATAATACCCACATAGACAGATCCTTGGATACCATCGAAACCTCTCAAGGTGATATAAAAGAACACGGAGTTTGAGATTAGCATATCATTCATATTGATCAATACCACGAAATCTTTGAGGGAACTACATGTAGCAATCAAGATTCATTAGAAAACACATTGCTTCACACAACATTTTGTTATTCGTTATATAATGATCATTGTCAAGGTTCAACAAAAAGATACCATTTGTAAGCACAACAAAAACTTGGACCAATGCATTCATCGATTCAAAATTCAATGCCATTAAGGAAAACATACAGATAAAAACAATGCAATTCCTCATAATTCACACATATTTATATTCAAAGATAATGAGAAATTTCCAGAATAGAGATGGAATTATTATCTTATCCAAAACCTTAACCACACAACTAACTAAGCAAGAGAAAATTTTCATCCACCCATAGGCATTCCTTTGTGAATTCCCCCCCCTCCCACCCCAACCAAGCTATGAGACCACTGGGATTAAGGGAAATGGTCCAAAAATCTAAGGCCACTCATTCCCACCCAAAATGCTTCCAAAATTAGTCAAGAAAATCTCTACACGGTTCTATTACTAGTCCTTCCAATTACACTCATTCTACTGCCCCATACAACATAATAAAAACCTCCCTCTCTGTTGCTCAATCCCTCAGGAGTCCTCTTCTGCTTAGTGCTTTTCCATATAGGCATCATGGTTCCAATCCACTATCTAGTTTCAAACTATATTCTAGTAGAGTTTTGTATTTTTTAACACTTGATGGACAACAAGGTTCTACAGGGTATAAGGATGATCTATTTCTCAGCTCAAACTCTTGCTACACTACAATATGCTTTTCTTATCACTTGTTTTCCACCTTTTTTCTATAGTTATTCTCAATGATTGAATCATTTCTTCCATGGAGGTTGAGTGGTAATGTTTTTCTCCCATAGCTTCCAAGCATTGTTCTCATTTTGTATTTATCCCTCGGTATGCTAAAACCAAAGATGATTCCCCCCAACAATGAGGGATATCTACCCAACTTCATTCTTTGCATGTACACATGAAAATAGGAAGTAGTTGGATTTTCCAAAAAAATATGGAGTCTTTCCACTGCTCCCTTCCATCCCACTCACCCCTCTTCATTAAAATCAAAGTTATCATTTTAATTAACCACTAACAACATTAAAATAAATTGGAATAAGGCACACGGTAAATAAGAAAAATGACAAAACTAGGAGACTTAGGATTATAGTAAACCCATTAGGCCACCTTACCTCTTCCCTTCTAGTGGACCCATATTCTCTTAGTTACTCTTTCTCATTTAGCAAACCTTGGACCTAACCAAAAATGCATGTTTAGACATTCACTAGTCATACCTTCACCTTAAGCCTCACACTAAGAATTTATACAAAACATTTACATCTATTACACATAGAGTCATTTATAATTGGACTCCTATCAATATATCCATGTATACATAACTCGGTCCAATACATCCAAAGGGTCAACACTAGGGATATCACATATATTCTCTATATGTGCTTCCACTATATTCAAGTCCACTTGACAGTTATTCCACCTTTCCTTGATCCATTCTTCTATTAATTGTTTAATTTGTTTTAAGGACTCATGGAATTGGAAAAAAAAATCCCCTCTTCCCTATTTTCTATATGCTTCCACTCCTAAATCACAATATCCATATATTCCTCATCCTTAAGCCAAGTATAGTTAAATTTGAATGGTGTTGGGGGTTTAAGATCATCCCCCTCCATTTGAAGGTAAATATTTACATGATCAAAGATTCCTCTTGGACCCACCCAAGATTTAATCTTTGCAAACTTTGCTAGTATTCCATAATTTATTTTTTATATATAATCTCTTGGAGATACCCTCATCTGCCAAGTGATTTTTCCTCCAAGTTGGAGTCACTTAGGTAGGATCAATATAGCACAAGTTTGCTTCTTCAAATTTGTGGATGAAATAATTTGTAAGAGTATTAGGCTTGCCATTTGGAACACACACTTATCCTCTTCTCATTGTGAAATTCAAGTCTCAACCTACTATTGCATTTCCTCTCCTAATGGAGTCCTTCTCGAACTACAATTCCTAAAATTCCTTCCTATTGGAGTACAAGCCATACATATTGAAAATTGTGAATATCTTATTTAAGCACGAGGATTGGAATTCCTCCTAGATGTTGATTGAATTGTTTTAGAAGATATCACCTCACACTTTTGTTCCAAACAATTAGTAGACCCCCCCCCGGATCTACCTTTAGAATCAAAAGCTATGAATTCTCATCCTTTTAGAATCCCTTTCAAGGGACCAATGGCTACATTAGACGTGACCATAATTTCCTCTAAATAAATAACATGAAAATTGTATGCACTAACTAACATGTGAATGTCATTTTTTTTATAGGATGCCCCCAAAACCCGAATGTTCATAGAGAGAAGCATAATTTTTTAACATTTCTTAAGGACTTCCCTGCTCTAAGGGTATCGAGAATGGTACTTTGTTTTCCTACTTGAACTTATCTTTTAACTTTCTCCATAGCTAGATGAATATATGATTTCCTCTTTTGCATGGAACTTGTGATAAGATATACTACGTCCATCTGAATACCTCCCATAACTTTTGAGTCCTGACCATCACCCATATTAGGTTTGTTGGAATGAAGATGATATTGAGACTCCACTTTTTTCTCCATTAGGCCATTTAAAAAAAAAAAATCTTCGGTTTTATTATCCTTTAATATGACAAACCCTTCACATACCTCATTTGAGAGAATGGATTTGGATAGCTCATGTGCTTCCTGTAATTTATTTTTCTCCTCTCGATTCGAATATTTCCCTTTCTCTATCTCCTTTATCACTTCCATCTACTTTTCCTACCGAGGGAACATTTTGTTTTGATTCAGACCTAGTATCATTTATCCCACCTTTTTTTGGAACAATGCCATGGATTGGCACTCCTTGTGTTTTCATGCCAATTTGGGAGTATGTATCCCCATCCCTTCCTCCCCGTATACTACCCATCATGGATGGACCTACTATATGCATCATGTATTTGATCTGATGTACTCTCCCTTTCTTGAAACCTTCCACATTACCATTTGAATCCAACCCCTCTCCATTCTCCCAACCTACTTCTTCATGGTGGGGATCCCCTTAGCATGGGGAGCCACTTTGAGTTTGATCTTTTGACAATTTCAAATCTAAGCTTGAACCCTGCTTCTTATGCAAAGGGAGATAATAATTAATGTGCCCATAGTCCTGATAGTAGTGACACATAAAATGAACGTTTTGATAGTCCAACTTATGGACAAAACTCCCCTTCCCATATGAGATTTCCATTGACTTGGGTAAACCTTTCCCGAGGTCTAATTCCACACAGAGTTTTGTAACAATTATATCAAAGATATAACAATAATTTAGACAAAGGTATATGAAATTATCTAGTGTTTTCCCAATAATTTCTTGTATATTTTCCTTCCATATCTCTAGAGGGAGCCTTGGGAGATTAACCCATACCACGTCACTACTATCTCTCTCTTTGGGTGAAAACAAGGTTCATGTGCCTTTAAGGCCAAGGGGGTATTGTTCTAGAACCAATGCCTCCTTACTATTAGCTTATTTTCCTTCTCCTCTCAAAATAGAAAGGTAATACAACTCTTTGCAAGGATATGGAAGGGTGGATTCTAGCCCAACATTTTTCTCCAATTCGCAACTGCCCAATTTCCCAAAGAACCCTTTGATATAAATTGGTCATGGAACTTCCCCACTAAAGCTAATTTTTAATAGTTTCCTATTTCTTCCATTATCACTCCTTCCCCAAACACTAGCCTCGTTCTACCACTACTCGATTAATTACCTTCATCTTCCTTCCCCTATGTTTGTTTTGTCCTAATTGCTTCCTTGCCTCCTTCAAAGGGCTTCTTGGTTGTGCTAAACCACTAACACCAATTTTGGATGCAAGGTCCTTCAATGCCTAATTTGGAGAAGCAACAAGAGTTGTCTTTGGAGGTGATATTTTTGTAACCCCTCTTTGTTTCAGGATTTTGTGTTGTCTACCTTCAAAAACTTTCACTCCTCCTTTGAACATTGCGTGCAAACTCTAAAGAATACATTTACCCCCTGTCACATTCCATTGATACCTTGCACGAGACAAAGGATACCTTTCCTCCTTTGATGTGGATGTGGATCCAATTTCTTGACTTGAAGGCCTAGGTATATGGATACGATTGGGGGAAATAATTGCTTCATTTCCCTTGTCCCACCTTGTTACTTCAATTCTCACCCTCTCTTGGATCCTTGACGGGACAAATTGAGTTCCACCATACCCCATTCCATAGTAATTTTTTGAATACAAACTAGGGTTTTGCAAAAAAAATTACCTATGGTTCCTCTTGAAGAATACCCGTCAACGATTGAAAAAATGTAGTTTGGTCCCATTCCCTCTAGTGGATCCTCTAAATAGTTTATGAGCTCTTCTTTCTCTTGGAAAATATGAATACCTACCTCCATTTATCCCTCCTCCAAGAAGATTTTCCTCTCCGTAGTGTGTAACATTTTGCATGCCTCCTTGTATATACATATGGAATAATCTTTGGATGGAACAAAAGGCTATTCCCCTCATTTTATATTGTATTTCCCATTTGGACAATAATTTGTTTTCAAATCCTCAAAACATGATTTTTTGTATTTGTTCCACTATTTTTTTCATTCACCTTTAAGATATACAGAAAATGTGAAAATGGTCTTAATTGATTCTCCTTGAACATTTTCTAGGGCCAATACCATATTCATCTACATATAAATTTGATATCCCCATATCTAAATGTAATTTTCAACTTTCAATATTAGAGTTAAGGTTTTATCATTCAAAAACTAGGATATTCAAACTTCAAATTTCAAATATTTTTTGCGTTGAGGTAGCGAGGTGCATCTACAACCCATTATGGTAGATGTAAGGCCTTCCATGGCACCCACCAAGTGTAAACGCGACGACGAGATGGTCAAGATAACACAAGGGGCATGTGATCGTTTGGGAAAATGAAGTCTTATAGGCATGGGTAGGAGCACCTTGGGCGCATGATGGTGACATGCAAACCCAAGGAGGCACACACCTTAATTGCCTTGTGAAAGAGGATGAGGACTTGAGGTTGTGTTTGGGCAAGGATGGGGAGAATTGGGCACTCACCCAAGGAGTGGACCCACCTTCCCTTGGAAGCATGGGCATGCTGGAGAGGTTGGATGACTTCATCGACACACCCACGAAGAGTCATGTCGACTTGTTCAAGGAAACACACAAGGGAAGGGTGCACCAAAGAGGTTGGGGCACATCGGTCCGAAAGGATGCGATATTTCATGAGCGTATAGGTTCGATGGTCACATCAATCCGCGAAGGGGCACATTGGTTCGTTTGGGCACATTGGTTCACCAAGGGGTGCGACACACCCAAAGTATGTGATGGCTCATGAAAGTGATGTTTGGAGTCCATATAAGAACACAAGGCACATGAGATAGAGGAAACACATCACATCATCACAACTTGAGTTGGAGAGTGAGGTATGTGGCTTGAGTAGAGGTGAGACGAAGTGTGATGAAGATGAAGGAGAAATGTGAAGGCTTGGCTTAGTCTTGTTGGAGTGTCTTGGGCAAGGCACATGATAGAAAGGCACGGAGGTCAGGCAGGGCAGTGCATGCGATGGGGAGAAGGATGCAAAAGTCATGCTTAGGTTGCAGCAGGGAGGCTTGGGTGTATGAGCAAGTAGGAAAGTTGGGATGTGACTTAGTTGAATTCTTGTATATCTATGTATTAAGATGTGATCTCCTCTTTGTAAGCATTGTAACAATATTTGTATATAAAGACTTATACGAGTGTTAGACACGGTTTGTGCCACCCAACCATACTTGTCTCTTCTTCTGTTGAATAGTTGCATGTTCTTGGTTATGTAATTAGCTAAGTATAAGAGTTGTGTAATTTTTTAAGTAAAGAACACAAGTGTAGTTGGCACGATTTTCTCAAGGCAAAGTATGGGTGTGTCTTGAGTGAGGTGTAGTCTAGACAAGTAATTTCGATTTAGCCTAGCTACCAAAACGAAACGTTGCAGTGTCGCACAACCCAAGGTGTCAGGAAACTTGGGTACACCAAGTCGAGTTGGATCCTCGGTCAGACTGTGGGCACATGACAATAGAAACAATGTCATGTTTTTTATGTGGGTAGTGCTTACATGTTGGCTTAAAAAAATATAATACTTATTACCAATAATAGTAATACTATATGTTAGCTAAATATAGATACAAATAGAAATAAAATATTTCTATATATATGATGAAGAGAGATTTGATATGTACACCTAATATGAAAATTGTTATATATAAAGATAAAAAGAGACACCCAGATTTACACAAAAATAGAAATACTATAAATATGATATTTACATAGAAATATTGTTAATCCTCTCTTTATCTACACCTAGATCCATCTTAAATAATAATAAAAATTACACCTTGAGAGATTTGATCCCTCTCGGTGCTTGGTAGATCTGGATTTAATATGAATTTACCATGGTATATTTATAAATGTTGGCATGGAATTGGAGATTGGGGTTCTCGGAGGTTACCAACAAAGGTACCGTTGTAGTCTAGTTGTGATGGGATATTCAACCTTCCACAAGGGAAGGAGGTATCACCCGAAGCGTTATCGAGACTTGTGTGGTAAAGCAAGTTAAAGAGGACACACCATCAAGCCAAGCGCATTACAGTACAATTCCATACTTAAAGGTAAAGATATTGTAACATTGAAAGGCTTAGACCAGTAAAAGCATTAAACAATCTATGTTGTGCAACATAAAAGTAAATACATACATTACATAAGTTGTTTAAACAACAACACAACTAGAAATTACACATAATAGAAAATATTACACAGGAAAGAAACCATGCATTCATCCACATATTGACAAATTTTTGGGTGCTCAAATAATCCAACACATATTACCTTATCACAATTGATCATACATTGAATACATTCCTTGCTATCAAGACTTATACAAATGAATTAGTAATGAGGTACCTGATCTCGACTCTGAAACTTTGAATAGTTGCAGTTCTGCTCAGTAATGCTCAATAACGACAAAACCCAAAAACCCCACAACAACAGAACCAATGGAAAACCCAGAACAAAAACTTAGGACAGAACGGAGCTCCAACCCATTACATAACTCCACGATTTATGACTTTTCCATGGGGATTATTGGCTTCTTGATTCCGCTATTATTCTTTCTTGATTTTGTGTCCTTCTGGCATGCAATCAAACATTCTAGATCTTTCTATTGATTTTCCCAGCTGACTCGTCACTCTTTTTCCTTGCTAGCGTAGTGGCAGTTAGTTTTCTGCCACTTGGATCCACTGCAGGTGTGCTATATTGTTCCACAAAACATTTATATGTCCACAAAAATTAGTGGTATTCAAAACAAAGGGCCCAACAGATCCCAACCATAATCCTTGACTCATCCCGAGTCAACCTTTTGCCGGCTTGTTGTGGTCGCCTTCAAACTAAGGGCCCAACTCTGGAACAATGGCAAGGGCTTGCTCGTAGAAACTATTATATTGTGCAACCTTGTCCTGCCATTTCCTCACCAAAATTCGAGGCACCCAAAACAAATTCTTGTGCGGCATTGGAATCAAGTACCTCGGGCTTGGTAGCCAACAAAGCCTTCCACTCTGTTTTAGAAATATAGTCCAGTTGTTGAAGTAGAATGTACTCTACTTGAACTATAGGCTTGAACTGTCGAAGTGTTGTATTCACAACTCTGTTAACTTCATCCATCGCATCTAGGCGGTCATCCTCAGCTTGGATCTCAACAAATTTTACTAGTTTCTCTATAGGGTCAGTAATGGCCTGGGCTTCCGCATGCATATATTTAAGCCTCATGCATAGCTCTTTGACAGACCTACTGCATTGGTCCAACAAGACAACCCAGTCTGTAACCATGTCAAAGAGTCGACGACACTCCTTAGTCCTGGTATGAACCAAGGACTTGACATTGGCACCCTCTGCAACTACATGTTCAAGCTTTCAGAGGAGCTCTTCAGGTTTCTCCTATTCTTTTAGTAGTATGGCATCCAATTGGTGTTGGAGATCTTCAGTTTTGTCGGCCAGCTACATCCATGCGTCTGCTACAAGGTCGACCCTATCCACCATCACAACTAGGCCAACGCCCTCTGGGGGATCAAGTGCCATCTGTCGAAGAGTATGCCATACATGTATAATTTTTTTAGAAACAACCTCGACAATAGAATCAGCTTGTACCTGTAAGCTCTGCTTAAGTGCCACAACGACAATAATGGTCTGAACAACCTCTTGCAACTATTCTATGTGTTGTGTGAGCTCTTGATTATTGTGCTCAACTGTAGTGATTCTCTGCTCTAGCTGATCGGTGGAATCCCTGATTAGCTGCAAAATACAGGTTGTAGGCAGGGTGGACAATTCTCCATTAGTAGAATAAATATTGAATGTCAGTCATGAAGCAAGCAGCTAACCTATTGCAATAGAGTGCTCTGAAAATCTTGAAGTACCAGCACCCTCTGGGGTAAGTGAATGGGCTCTAAAGTTGCACACAACTTGGTCTTGTATTTTCGGTGGAAGCATGGCAAGCACCGCTATCTGTTCCAAGCAGAGCTCCTCGTGGGCCTTACACTATTGTGGGTCCTACAACATTGGTGCCACTTGCTCTTTGACGAAGTTTGTGTTGTGCACCAACTGTGTGTCATCCCGAGCATCCATCAACTCATTCTCTGGTTTATCTTGGTCTTTCAGAGGGTCCTCATCCATCAGACCTCATGTCTCTGGTCCTGTCTCTGGCTATAAAGGGAAGGTCGTTTCTGGGGTTGTGTCCAAGGTGACTTGAACCTCCAGAAAATGAGGAGAAGTGGGTGGGGATGGAGCGGGAGTACCTATAGTGGTGGCGGGATTGGCAGAAGATTCAGGAAAGACGATATCAACATGGTTGTGGACTGGGGAGGATTGAGGTGTGGTCAAATTGTTGATGGTCCCACCATTGTGTGAGTTTGTGGCCTCTTCAATGATAGTAGTAGATTGGAGTTTGATTGGAGGGTCGTCAAGAATATGTATGACAACGGGTGTGGATGGTGAAGTGAAAGAAGTGGGAGTTTTAGTGCGTGGTCGGGGTGGAGTGGTGTGAACTTGCGGTGGAATGGAGGAAAGTGGGATGGCTTCAGTAATGAGAGAGTCAACAGTGGGTTGGCAGGGGAACTTGTTATGCAACTTCTTATGAGGAAAGACATAAGTCAGTACCTCCCAGAATAGCTTACCCGAGATCTAGGTGTCATCAAGAATGGAGGAAAAGGGTATATGAATTATGTTTCTTGATGACGCGTCCCCTTCTTCTTCCTCAACCTCTTCCTCTGAGGTGGTTGGCGTGTGGGTTCTCTTACTTTCACTAGGACCTACACGTGACATTTTTGCTAGGGCAGACCTTTGTGAAATGGTCGACAGGGTGTAGGAAACACCTGTCATCATCTCTTCCCTTAGGACCCTTGGCCATCCTCTAACCTCCTTTTCAAATGCTACTGCATCCAAGTAAAATGATAGAGGAATCATATGAAACAACGTTGGCACAACACCTAACAGCCTCACAAATGTGTGGTCGTTATTCATATTGAACCAGATGTGGTGAGTATGTTTGTTGAGGATCGTTTGCGGGATCATGAGCCTCTGAGTAGTGGTGACCATATCGATGTGCCACTATGCAAAGACAACATTGTGCTCGGTAAAATTGCTGACCAGATTTCGAGCATGTCAAGAATCAAACAAATTGGCAATGCGAGGATTTGACCCATGAGAAAGTCTTCATTCGTGGGGAGGTTGTCATTTCCACGTTGTAGAAGCGATAAGAAGATAGTCATAAATGAAATAAGTGGTCTGCTCATGGACATATGCACAGGCCTACAACATCTCTTAGAGCAGATATTGACACTAGTTCATCGGTGCATCATTCTTGGTGAATTCGACCACCTCTATGGCATCTAGCGTACACTCGTTCCACGTGAAAATTTTCATCACCTTGCTAGTGATGAGGTAGCAAGCACAACATACATGTGGATCGTTAATGGGCTCTATCAGAGTGCCATGACCTGCCCGACGAGTGTCATAGAGCTCATAGAGGCTGAGCATGCCCTTTTTCCTACCATGCTTCACGGATCCCTAGAAGTCGTCCGATACATTCTGATTTGTCATGGACAAGCCTGTCAGTTGGTGGATGTCTTCAACATGTATGGGGTATCCTTTGTTTATCCATATGGTGTCGTTGTGGACTCGGCTGATTAGCAATTTAGTGCATTTGGTGACTTCACTGGTGGTGCCGAACACGGGTAAGTCCCACAGATTCATGAGCGTGTTGTCGTGCAGGGGCAGGAATGACTGCTTCCGTTGCCACTGGAACGAACCATCTGGTAAGGTGGTGCAATATTGGAATGTATGAATCGCCATGGATGGGTACTAGGAAGCATCAATGAATTATGTGTCCACCAGTCGTTTGTGTTCCACCTTGCCATGGAGATCATCTAAAACTTCGACCTGGGGGTTGATGAATTCGACTGGAACAACAATTGTAAGTGGAGTTGGGGCTTTGGATATAGATCCCCGACTAGAGGTGCGCCAAAACTGAGTATATAGTTAGCACAATGAAACTACAAGAATATTGATTTGTCGGTCAAAGATGTGCTTATAATAAAAATGTGGAGGGATATGTGACGACTGTGCATTGAATAATACAAGGTGACAAGAGTGGGCATTAATGGTTGACTCAATCCTTCGAACGTGGAAAAATTCACAAATCACGATGTGATTTGGGAAATTAAATACATAATAATCTAGGTGGATATTGGTGGCCACCCACCTTTTTCAGTTGGCTCAAAACAACTTTCTAGCAATTTTGATAATTTACTATTTTTAGCAGTTTTTGTGGTCCTAAACTTCCAAAGCCATTTTGAGGCCCTAAACAACGTTTTTGGGGTATGTCTTCGTTGGAAAATCCATCATGAAATTTTGTGCAACTATTGTAGTCCTTTGATAGATCTTTCTAATGGGCTATCATACGCCTAAAATGGAGATTGTATGCAAAAGTTACGACCCCGGGAAGTTGATGTACTAACTTACCCAAACGAGGCCCACATGACTTTTGGCGCTTCATCTCCTAGGGTTAGGTTTTTGGATGTTTAGGGTTTTTGAAAATCTTGTTTATTGTAAAAAGGCCTTGAGATCCTCATTGTAATGATGTTCTTGCGAATGAGAGCAACCGTCACATCTCTTCTCAGAGATAAGCCACCACCATTCCAATAAGCTTGTTTTCCGCTGCATTTTACAATTTCGGCTTATTTCCTTATTGAATAGAAAACCAGTTTTACTGTATCTCTGTTATTCTGTTTTAAGCATCTGGTAATAATCTGTACTCATTTCGTTCTGCTCATAAAATCTGGATCACATAACCAGAAAGTTGGTAATCTAATAGTAAATCAATTCGGGAAAGTAATGAGTAGGTAAGCGGTGAACCGGAAAAAGGATGGATAGTTGTTAATATTTAAGTGATTGACAAATAGAGATGTAATGATGGGTAAAAAGGTACTAATGGATTTTAATGACCCACGTGATGACTTGTGGGCATACAATTCAAATTTCAATAGCATTAAGTATGAGAAAATGTGACTGGACCTCCTCGACCACAAAGTGAATATCTGGGTTAGATAACTTGGACATGACAATGAAGCACTAAGACACGTAAACACAAAACACGTAACCATTTATTGACAGAAAATAAAACAGATACATAAATGGAAATCCTACTTACCAACACACTCCCAGAACCAGGAGCATAACATAAATGTAATTGTGCAGAAGTTGGGTAGGGCTTTAGGCATGCGCCATTCACCTAGCCAGGTTGAATAATTCCATCGAGTTGCGCTAATTTGACAACACCAGATTCACAGATTTCTGCAACTATAAAAGGACCAAGCTAGTGCATTTGGAGATTTCCCAGATGTTTTCGATACTTGATGTCATATAAGAGCACAAAGTCACCTTGCACAAATGATTTATGCTTTATATGTCAATCGTGCCAGGCCTTTTGTCAGGATTTCTCCACATTTTGATGAAAATCTGCTAAGAACCTAACTTTTTCAAGTTCCAACGGTTCCTCTACCCACATAGCAATGGATTCATCCTCGGTCATCTGGGTAGCTTGCACAATGAATAGACTTGGAGCGAGAAACTTAGCTGGCACAATTGCTTCTCGACCATATACCAGTTGAAACGGGTATACTTGTTCAAGTGTTTTGTGGTTGTCATATACGCCCATAACACAGTTGGAACCTGCTCATCCCAGTCACCTCGATGTGTGTAAAAAACCTTAGTCAGCCTCATCTCCAAGATTTTATTAAATGCTTCCACTGTTCGGTTAGCCTACGGATGGTAGGGATTGCTCTTATGATGTTGAATAAAAAATTCTCTAGTAAGGGTCGCTATAGATTCACTAAGAAAATGGGCTTCTTGGTCACTGGTAAAGCTTTGAGGACAACCAAACCTAGTAATAACATTCTCAAAAATAAATTGTGTTGCGATGGTCGTAGAACAATCCCGAACAACCTTTGCTTTAGCCTAATGAGTCAAGTAGTCAATTACGATAATTATTAATCTGGCCTTTGAATGCTTAGCTGGAGGATTTATGAAATTAACATCCCATTTTTCAAAAGCTTGTAGTGCATAAACATGGTGCATAGGAAACTCATCGTGACATGATGGTTTTCCCACTCTCTGACATACATCGCAAGCCCAAGCATATTCCTTAGCATCTTTGAGCATTGTAGGCCACCATAGTCTTACCTGCAAGATCTTTCTCGCAGTTTCCTTTACGCCAACGTGTCCTCCCGCAACTCTAATGTGACATTCTCATAGAATATCAGGTCTTTCATGGTCGAGTACACAATGCCGCAAGATATTATCCAATCCCAATTTGTAGATTTGACCTGCAATTAGTTGATAATCCATTGCGCGAACCACTAGCTTCCTGTTTTGTGCTACGGAATATCCCTTCGACGTAGTACCAGTAGTCAAGAATAGGGAAATGTCTGACAGATAATCAGGAATGGCCTCAATACATAATAGATTTGCGTCTAGGAGTTAGTCATATACAAGTCCACCACTTTCTCCGGACTCTAGGCGAGACGAGTGATTTGGCCTGATATTTAACTTGCCAGGCTTAACAATGACCACAAAAGAGAACTCCAGAAACAATAGAAACCACCTGCAAATGCGACCTTCTAGCAAATGTTTGTTCACCAAATACTTCAAAGTAGAATGGTTAGTAAAAAACTTAAAATGACTTACAAGTAAATAATGCCTAAACTTTTGTAAATCTTACACCATAGCTAAACCTTCCCTTTCGGTTGTGGTGTATTTGTGTTCATCTTGATAAATTTTATGACTGGTGAAGTATATAGGATGGTCCAAGTTTCCTTACCCTAGTTACGCAAGAATAACGCCGAGCACAACTAGAGAGGATAAGTCAGAATGGGTGCAGTTCTCAACTTCTCTTTTAGAAGGTCAAATGATTTATCACAATTATGAGTCCAACGAAATTCCTTAGATTTCTTCAGTAGTTGTTCCAACGGTGCAATTATGCTCATTTAACCCTGGATAAATTGACGATAATATCCTATATTTCCCAGGGTCATCTACAGTTGTTTGACAGTGGTAGGAGGAGACATATTGAGAATTATTGCAACTTTCACAGGATCGACCAACACTCCCTCCCTACAAACAATATGACCTAGCAGATTCCCGAAGAGTACACAAAAAATACACTTTCTCAGATTAAGGGAAATATGTAGTTGTCTACAATGGTCTAATATCAATCATAATAGCCCAATGTGCTCTTTAAGTAAGTTGTATACAGTCCAATCATCCATGTAGACCTCAAGAACCTTGTGAATGAAATAGCGGAATGCTGCAATGAATATCTGAGAAAACATTGTTGGGGTGTTCTTAAGCCCAAAAGGAATAACATTATATGCAAATAATCCCCACTCAGTAATGAAAGTAGTCTTCTTCTTATCGTCATCGATGATTCTAACCTAGTGATATCCGAAGAACCCATCTGTAAAGGAGTATGCCTCCTTTCTCGCTACTTGATCGAGTACCTCATCGCTAAAGGGGGTGGGGAAGGGGTCATGTACACAAGCAACGTTCAAGCTTCTGTAATCCACACAAACTCATATATCATACGTACCTTTCTTGGTTTGTATCTTGATATGACTAATCCATTCAACCTTATCGACAGGGAAAATCAACCTAACTGTGAGCATTTTTTCGATTTCCTTCTTCACTTTATCTTTAACTCAGGGAATAAGCTGATGGGGACTATGCTTGACTGGTCTTGATCCAGAATTTAACACTATCCTCATCTACCATAAATCTCCCTTAATACCCTTTAATTCTGAAAAAAAAATTGTAGGAAACAAATCCTCATATTCCCGCAACAGAGCATGTATCTTTGTCATGGTTTGTTCATCCCAATAGTCTCTAGTGGATGATATCTTAGGATGCTCATCAGTTCCTATATTGACTTTCTACAACTTCAAGGGTTTGGTATAGGAACTTTGGACATCATTTGAGATAATATCTTTAACCCCCCTAGACCCTTCTATAACACCCTGTTTCACCCAGTCTGTAAAAATAACTATACTGGCCAAGAACTATGACAGACTCAAAGATGTGAATGTGTGATTTGGAATGGACCTTAGTAAAAAAAAGGTCGACGAATGTAA
>JZKD02S1887334.1:430220-449599 GCA_000966675.3 Picea glauca | reverse complement strand
ATATATATATATATATATATATATATATATATATATATATTATGTAAGCCATAGGTGGTCTTTCCAATATAAGCATGCAAAAACCATTTCTGATCAAACCACCATATAGACAGTCTTATACTGAAACCATTCATAATTGCACAAACCATGAGCATACATGTCAAAATATTAATTTCAAGATACAAGATATAACACTTATCAGAAAAACACCGAGTTTGATGCAACTGCTGAGAGGGGTGCTCGTTTCCACCCAACCGTAGGCTCAGCGATTCCAAATGGATTTACCACTAGCCACCCCCGAGCTTAGACCACGACCCTGTGAGACTGAGTCTCTGTTCGTCAGAAGTCGAGAATGAAGGTTACTCTCCTTCTTCTCCGCTTATCAATCACTCTGTATATCTTTCCAGAGTCCTTCTGATTTCTCCCCTCTTGCAATCTCTGTCGCGACTGTCCCCTTCCACACCTCTTTCCTGACTTTTCTTTTCCGGCGAGGTTGCATGTGGCACGAACTTCCCCGCGGTGGTCAGGTCTGAGGCTTCCATGGATGGGCGGTTCACCCCCATCCCTCATTAACTTATGAGGAGCCTCTTCACCTACCAACCTGGGGAGTAATTCATTTCAAGGCCAGTGAGCCACTCTTGATCTTCGGGCCACTGAAGACCAAATACGGTATTGGTTTCGGTGGAAGTTAACGCCACCATTCCAGGTGCCTTCCACCACCTTTCATCAGCCATCGTGGTCTCTTTTCAGCACATCCCCCTCCCAATAGTCCTGCAACATATATTCATAACATTATTTACATTCGTCGACCTTTTTTTTTACTAAGGTCCATTCCAAATCACACATTCACATCTTTGAGTCTGCCATAGTTCTTGGCCAATATAGTTATTTTTATAGACTGGGGGAAACAGGGTGTTACAATTCCCTCCCCCTTAAAGGAACATCGTCCTCGATGTTCTATCTATCAATATGACATGTATGTACAGAGGTAAACAAAATCAGATATGCTTGTTTCATGGCATCCTCCATTTCCCATGTAGCCTCGTCTGGGCCAAAATGTCTCCATTGCACCTTCACCTGTGCAAATGTTCAGTTCCAAAGCGGGGTTTCCTTTCTGTCCAATATGCATTGAGGTTCTGGTAGGAATTCTCCCTCCGGTTCCACCTGGATCACAGACCAGTCAATTATATGATTAGAATCATGTACATATTTCTTCAATAATGAAACATGGAAAACATTATGTGCTTTTACTGTGGGAGGAAGTGCTAGCCTATAGGCTACAGGTCCCACTCTATCTAGAAACCCAAAGGCTCCACAATATCGAGGTGCCAACTTGGCACAAGCTCCCATTTTCAGGGAACTCTTCCTGGGCTTAACTCTGAGATATACATGATCTCCCGTCTTGAACTCTCTTGGAGTTCTCTTTCGATCATCGTAACTTTTCTGTCGGTTCTGAGCGATCTTCAAGTTTTGTTTTATTTGAGTCACTTGTTGTTCCATTTCTTTCAACATGTCGGGTCCAAAATAAATTCTATTTACGGGGTTACACTAACTGACAGGAGTGTTGCACGACCTACCACAAAGGACTTCAAAGGGACTCATCTTTAAGGATTCTTGGTAGCCGTTGTTGTAGGTGAATTCCACCAGTGGCAGGTAATCTTCCCACTTCTTGGGTTGATGCATTACATGCATTCTTAGCATGTCTTCTAGTATCTGGTTCACTCTTTCCGTCTGTCCATCGGTTTGAGGGTGATAGGCTGTGATAAATAGTAACTTGTTCTCCAAACCAGCCATCAGTGATTTCCAAAAGTTGGAAGTAAATTTCGTGTCTCTGTCAGACACGATCTCTTTCGGCATACCATGCAGTTTTAATATCTCCTTCATGAATACGTTGGCGATGTCTATTGCCTTACAAGTCGACTTGACGTGGATAAAATGAGTGGACTTGCTCAATTTATCCACCACTACCATGATGGCTTCATTTTGTTTGGTCGAGGTTGGTAATCCGGTGATGAAATCCATGTTGATGGTTTCCCATTTCCATTCTGGGATTGGTAGAGGTTGTAATAATCTTGTTGGGTGTCGGTGTTCTGCTTTAACCTGTTGGCATTCTATGCATTTAGCTAAGTACTCAGCTATGTCTTTCTTCAATCCAGGCCAATAGAATTGTTTCCTGGTGGCCGTGATCATCTTCTGGTATCCTGGATGACCAGTGTAGGGTCTTTTGTGCAGTTCATCCATTATGAACCTCTTCAAGTCGTCACAATATGGAATAAACAATTTGTTTCTGTAAGTGAGCAGACCTCCTTCCATCATCTGGTAGCCTCCATATTTTATCCATGTGGGTTCTTGCTACAAGTATGAGGTCACGGTCCAGAAGAATATGTCTGTCTCATGTGCATTTTTTACTCTTTCCTTGACATTTGTCTCACAGGTGCTTACCGCTGCCAGGTGAATTGTTTTCATGCTTCTGCTAAGGGCATCGGCCACCCTATTTTCCTCTCCCTTAATATGTTTGATTTCAAAATCAAACTCCTTGAGCACGTTTGAGGAAATCCCGAAATAGTGGAGCACGTTTTGAGTTTGGTATTTTGGAGTTTCGGCTCTTGGGAAACCCAGGTGCGAGACCTCCTGTCGTCGCATATCCCGAAAACCCGGTTTGCGAATTTTCAAAATTGCTTAGCACATATAGATTCGGCGTTTCGGTGTTTCGGTACCTGGAATACCCAAGGGCGAGTCCCCTTGAACTCGCAAGTCCCGAAATCCCGACTTGTGAAATCCCGAAATGGCTTAGCACGTATAGATTCGGCTTTTCGGTGTTTCGGTACCCGAAATACCCAAGGGCGAGTTCCCTTGCACTCACAAGTCCCGAAATCCCGACTTGCGAAATCCCGAAGTAGTATAGTGTATTTAGAGTTCGGTGTTTTGGAGTTTCAGCTCCCGGGAAACTCAGGTGGGAGACCTCCTGTTCTCACATATCGCGAAATCCCGATGGATGAGACCCCAAAATGACAATAGCGCGGATGAGTTATGGTGTCTCGGTGTTTTGTCACTCGGGATACCTAAGGGTAAGATCCCTTGTAGTCGCCAGACGCGAAACCCTGAAATATGAAACCCTGAAAAGGTATAGAGTGACTAGAACTTATTTTTTCGGTGTCTCGGCACTCGAGATATCTAGAGGCAAGTCTCTTGTACTCGCCAGTCCCGAAATCCCAACTTGCGAAACCCCGAAATGGCATAGCGTGTCTAGAGTTTTGATGTTTCGGCACCCGAGAAACCCAGATGCGAGGCCTTCTATCTTCGTGTAGCCCGAAATCTTGACTTACGAAATCCTGAAATGATAGAGCGTGGACAGGTTATGATGTTTCGGAGTTTCGGCTCCCAGGAAACCCAGGTGCGAAACCCTCCTGTCCTCGCATATTGCGAAATCCCGATAGGCGAAATCCCGAAATGGATTAGCACACATGGTTTTGGTGTTTCGGCGTTTCGGTATCTGGAATGTCCAAAGGTTAGTTTTCCTCGTGTTCACTAGACACGAAATTTCGATGGATGAAACCCCGAAATGAGTTTGGCGGATATAGGGTCTTCGGTGTTTTAGCACCTGGGAAACCGAAGGGTAGGAATCCCTCGCCCTCTTATACTGCGAAAACCCAGTATGCGAAACCCCGAAAAGTGGAGTGTCAGGCTTCAATCCGAGGCGTTATTAATTGTGATGAACTATTGGTTCCCTTCGGGCTTCGGCATCTCAAAAGTTAGGGAACCGAGAATACATGCTTCACGATTTCCCAAATCACGAAAGTCGGGAGCACCTCTTCGGTAAGGCCCATGGTCATCGTCGATGATCATATAGGTACAGATAAGGGATGGTAGGGTCTGCAACAAGCCCCATAGGAATTTGAGGATTCCGTTCCTCGGAGAAAAGAAGGAAAAGCCGAAAAAAATTAGTCTCCCGTAGTGGGTGTGTTACAAATTGGTATCAGAGCATGGTTACAACACTTGGCCTGCTTGGGCTCATGAACGAGTTGCGCAGGAGCTATGTTCGAAACACTCCTAAAAGGAGTAACCCCCTGTCTTAACCTTCTTAATCACAAGTCGAGGTTAAGAATGAAAACTCCTATTGTGCATGTCCATGTGAAAAATATCAATTATGTACTGGTTATAAATGAATATAAACATTGACTAACAACCAACATTTTTCTTTTGCACACAAGCGAAAGATCAACCGCGGGAAATTTCAGACGGATAGAATGGTGACTCACCATGAAGTGGGGGAGGGCTCCCACAATAGAGACGAAGAGTGTAATAGCCAAATAAATTTAACATCCATTAATTCTACAAACAAAACAGTAAAATTCAATAATTCCTTTTAATTGAGCACATACGCATTTTAAATTGATCAACAAATAATAAAATTTTATAACAGAATAAAACAAATACATAATTTTAAAATACCTTGGTCTGATGCTAACCCTCCGCCTTCCACTTGCCTTGTTGACTGTTGTTGAACTGTGTAAACACTGCCCAAAACCTTGTTCCACCCTCCCAACTAGGACAACTTCCTAGCTCCAAGATATCATATGAATATCCTGGCCCCCGTGCCCAAAACCTCTAGCAAACCGGTGCCTGTACTGATCCAAACCGACTACAAAACTCAACTCTCCTCTATGCAATCCAAGAGAGACCTCCCCAAAAAATCTCGTAGAATGGTAATGCCTCCTCCGTAAACCTCCTCCCCTCCTATTCCTCCTTCACCGCCCTACCTTTCATTTACTTCCTTACCTACCCATTTATTACCTTATCCCCTCATAATTAATATCTTATCCATTTATATTCAATGTCTTATCCCTTTCCGTGTACATAAGTTTTTAACAAATTAACTTATAATTTATTATCCCTATTAATTTAATACCCATGTCAATGAATGTAACATGTAATTAATTAATCAAATTGCAACCATTAATTAATCAATAAATATTTAATTAGTATCTTTATACCAATCTTGTTTAATTAATACCATGTTAAGACAATTAATCCCCTAATTAATCTTTACTTAATAATCCTTAAACATTTATTCAACTAGGGTTGTTACAAAGATTCTAACGAAAGGAGGGTGGTAGGGACCCCTCCAGATCTAGCTGAGACCGTGAAGAGACTCATGGTTGAATTACAGAGCTGCAAGGCTGACAACGAAAGGATGATAAAAGAGCAAGAGAAGCAAATGGAAATTAATGCAGTTTTACTGCAGAGCTTATCCGACATACAAAGGAAATTGCAACATGAACCTGAGACACATAAATGTGGTCATGTCAGTGGCCACACTGAGAGGAGCACCTCGATAAAGGTCTACCCAGAGATAAGGGACAAGCGGCAGAAAATTCCTCTGGGAAGGAAGTCGACGGTTCGAAGGGCTCTTCTAGCAGCAGAACTAGTTCTCATTCCCGAAGAAAATGAAAGAAGCAGAAACTTTCGAAGAGTCATAATATTGAAGAGTTCAAGAAGGCCAAACCACCCTCCTTCGACGGTGAAATAAAGAAGGGAGAGGAAGCAGAGGCCTGGCTGCTTGGACTAAAGAAGTATTTCAGAGTCCATGACTTCTCAGAAAATTTGAAGGCCCGAGTGGCCACCTTCAACTTGAACGGAAAGGCTTCCATTTGGTGGGAAGACCCTAAGAATGTGAAAGGGGTTCGTGAACAAGACCTGTCTTGGGAACGGTTTGAGAAATACTTCTAGAAGAAGTATTTATCGAAAAAATATTTCGACGAAAGAATTTTACGAACTCAAACTGGGGCAACTCACTATAGAGGAATATGTCAGCAGATTCCTCGAGTTGCTGAGGTATGTACCTTATATAAAAGAAGAAAAGGCAAAGGTGTAATGTTTCATTAGCGGACTACCTAAGGACTATCAGAATAGAATTGAATTTGATGAGCCAAAGACCCTAGAAGGCACTATCCAAAAGGAAAGATATTGTTCTGAACAGTTTGGACATCGAACAGAACCTCGCGAAGGCTGGAAACCGAAGAATAGTTCGAGATTTCAGAGAAAGGGGATTAAATCCCCAATATTTAAGAACTATAAGAAGAACTCAAGGATGAGCTTCCCATCCCAGAGTGTACACCAGTAGAACTTTCCCTCCTTGGGCGGAAATAAAACTTTTGGATCTGTACCAGTGAAGGCTGATAACCCAAAGAGAGAACCTTTGAAATGTTGGGGTTACAGAGAAGAACATCTACTGAGAGACTGTCCACACTGACAACATAATAGTCGGAGAATTTACAGCATCCAAGAAGCTACCACCGTCAATGATGTGGCCAGGAGTGTGCCACAAATTTATGCAGCCTTGGATAGTAACCAAGCCGACCACCAAGCTTCAGTGGTGGACATAGAAGGTATGATTTCCAACCATCTAGTGTCTATTCTGATTGACCCTGGTTCAAACTTGAGTTATATAGCCCCTAAGACTGTTGATAAGTGTAAACTACAACCACATAAAACTACCTAGCCATGGTTGGTAAAGTTAGCCACTGCCACCAAAAGAAGGGTAGCAGAGGTCATACCAGCCTGCCAATTAATGTTGGGTGAATTCCCCACCCAAACAACCCTTAACATGTTACCCTTGGGATCGTATGATCTGTTGATTGGTATGGACTGGCTAGCCGTCCATTAAGCCAGATTGGACTGTTACCATAAAACCTTAGAATGTGTAAGTAAAGAAGGAAAAAGGATAACCCTTCAAGGGATTCGAAAACCTGTCTCGGTGAGACAAATATCAACGCTACAAATGAGAAGGTATTGCCGAAAAGGATGTCCCCTATATGCAATACAGGTGTTGAAAACAATTGAAGGTGACAAACCAAGACTCGAAGACCACCCTACCCTGAGAGAATACAGAGATGTATTTTCGGAAGAGGTACCAGGTCTACCTCTGAGAAGGGACATTGACTTCTCGATAGAACTTGCATCGGGAGCAGAGCCAGTGTCTAGGACACCCTACTGGATGAGCACACCTGAACTAGTTGAACTCAAATTGTAATTGAGAGAAATGATGGATAAGGGCTATATATGGCCCAACGTGTCTCCATGGGGAGAACCAGTCCTATTTGTGAAAAAGAAGGACGGTACCCTTAGACTGTGTGTAGATTATAGACAACTCAATAAGGTAACCATAAAGAACAAGTACCCCTTGCCCAAGATCGATGACCTATTCGATCAATTGGGGGGTGCGTCTATTTTCTCAAAGATTGACTTGAGGTCGGGATACCATCAAGTTTGAATCAAGGGTGAAGACATCCATAAAACTACCTTCCGGACGAGGTATGGTCACTATGAGTTTGTGGTAGTGCCATTTGGGTTAACCAATTCCCCTGCCACTTTCATGTGCTTGATGAACAATGTACTCAACAAATTCCTAGACAAATTTGTGCTAGTTTTTATTGACGATATATTAATTTACTCCAAGAATGGAGAAGAGCATGAAGAGCATCTTAGGCTTGTGCTGCAAGTGCTAAGAGAACATCATCTCTATGCCAAATTTAGCAAATGTGAATTCTTTCATAAGCAAATACATTACTTAGGCCATGTCCTATCTGAAGAAGGGGTAGCAGTAGACCCTGACAAAATGAGGTCTATCATGGAATGGCCTACCCCAAAGGACGTTTCGGATATCAGATCCTTTATGGGATTAGCAGGATACTATAGGAGATTTATAAAAGGATTCTCCAAGATTGGTTGTCCAATCACTACCCTCCAGAAGAAGGGGACAAAATTCACGTGGACAAAAAAATATGAAGAAATATTTCAAACCTTGAAACATCTACTGACCCACGCACTTGTGCTGAAGATCACCGACCCCGAAGCTGATTTCCTCATATGCACCGATGCATGTAAGGAAGGGCTCGGAGGAGTCCTTATGTAAGGAGGAAGTGTGATCTGCTATGAATCCCAAAAATTGAATGAGCACGAAGTCAACTATGTGACCCATGATCTAGAGCTAGCCGCCATAGTGCACGCCTTGAAAATGTGGAGGCATTACCTCCTCGGAAGAAAATTTGTACTTATGACAAACCACTGTGGATTGCGATATTTGTTTGACCAATCAAAGCTCAATGCCAGACAAGCTAGATGGATGGCCCTCCTTAGCGAGTTTGATTTTGAAATCAAACATATTAAGGGAAAGGAAAATAGGGTGGTCGATGCCCTTAGAAGAAGCATGAAAACAATTCACCTGGCAGCGGTAAGCACCTATGAGACAAATGTCAAGGAAATAGTCAGAAATGCACAAGAGACAGATATATTCTTCCGGATCGTGACCTCGTACCTGCAGCAAGAACCCACAGGGATAAAATATGGAGACTACCAGATGATGGAAGGAGGTCTGCTCACTTATAGAAACAGATTGTATATTCTAGATTGTGACGACTTGGAGAGGTTCATAATGGATGAACTGCACAAAAGACCCTATACTGGTCATCCAGGATACCAGATGATGGAAGGAGGTCTGCTTACTTACATAAACAGATTGTATATTCTAGATTGTGATGACTTGAATAGGTTCAGAATGGATGAACTGCACAAAAGACCCTACACTGGTCATCCAGGATACCAAAAGATGATCACGACCACCAGGAAACAATTCTATTGGCCTGGATTGAAGAAAGACATAGCTGAGTACTTAGCCAAATGCATAGAATGCCAACAGGTTAAAGGAGAACACCGATACCCAGTAGGATTATTACAACCTCTACCAATCCCATAATGGAAATGGGAAACCATCTCCATGGATTTCATCACCGTATTACCAACCTTGACCAAACAAAATGACACCATCATGGTAGTGGTGGATAAATTGAGCAAGTCCTCTCAGTTCATCCCCGTCAAGTTGACTTGTAAGGAAATATACATCGCCAACGTATTCAGGAAGGAGATATTTAAACTGCATGGTATGCCAAAAGATATCGTGTCTGACAGAGACACGAAATTTACTTCCAACTTTTGGAAATCACTGATGGCTAGTTTGGAGACCAAGTTACTATTTAGCACAACCTATCACCCTCAAACCGATGGACAGACGGAAAGAGTGAACCAAATACTAGAAGACATGCTAATAATGCATGTAATGCATCAACCCAAGAAGTGGGAAGATTACCTGCCACTGGTGGAATTCGCCTACAACAACGGCTACCAAGAATCCTTAAAGATGAGTCCCTTCGAAGTCCTCTATGGTAGGCCGCGCAACACTACTGTCATTTTGAGTAACCCCGTAAACATAATTTCTTTTGGACCTGACATGCTGAAAGAAATGGAACAACAAGTGACTCAGATAAAACAAAACCTGAAGGTCGCTCAGAACCGACAGAAAAGTTACGCCGACCGAAAGAGAACTCCAAGAGAGTTCAAGACGGGAGATCATGTATATCTCAGAGTTAGGCCCAGGAAGAGTTCCCTGAAAATGGGAGCTTGTGCCAAGTTGGCACCTCGGTATTGTGGACCCTTTGAGGTTCTAGATAGAGTGGGACCTGTAGCCTATAGGCTAGCACTTCCTCCCACAGTAAAAACACATAATGTTTTCTATGTTTCATTATTGAAGAAATATGTACATGATTCTAATCATATAATTGACTGGTTTGTGATCCAGGTGGAACCGGAGGGAGAATTCCTACCAGAACCTCAATGTATACTGGACAGAAAGGAAACCCTGCTCCGAAACCGAACCATTGCACAGGTCAAGGTGCAGTGGAGACATTTTGCCCCAAATGAGGCTACATGGGAAATGGAGGATGTGATGAAACAAGCATATCCGATTTTGTTTACCTCTATACATACATGTCATATTGATAGATAGAACATCGAGGATGATGTTCCTTTAAGGGGGAGGGAATTGTAACACCATGTTTCCCCTAGTCTGTAAAAATAACTATACTCGCCAAGAACTATGGCAGACTCAAAGATGTGAATGTGTGATTTGGAATGGACCTTAGTAAAAAAAAGGTCGATGAATGTAAATAATGTTATGAATATATGTTGCAGGACTGCTGGGAGGGGGATGTGCTGAAAATAGACCACGATGGCTGATGAAAGGTGGTGGAAGGCACCTGGAATGGTGGCGTTAACTTCCACCGAAACCAATACTGTATTTGGTCTTCACTGGCCCAAAGATCAAGAGCGGCTCACCGGCCCTGAAATGAATTACTCGCCAGGTTGGTAGGTGAAGAGGCTCCTCATAAGTTAATGAGGGATGGGGGTGAACCGCCCATCCGTGGAAGCCTCAGACCTGACCACCACGGGGAAGTTCGTGCCACAGGCAACCTTGCTGGAAAAGAAAAGGCGGGAAAGAGGTGTTAAAGGGGGTAGTCGTGACAGAGATCGCAAGAGGGGAGAAATCAGAAGGACTCTGGAAAAATATACAGTGTGATTGATAAGCGGAGAAGAAGGAGAGTAACCTTCGTTCTCGACTTCTGACAAACATAGACTCTGTCTCACAACATCGTGGTCTAAGCTTGGGGGTGGCTAGTGGTAAATCCATTCGGAATCGTTGAGCCTACGGTTGGGTGGAAACGAGCACCCCTCTCAGCAGTTGCATCAAACCTGGTGTTTTTCTGATAAGTGTTGTATCTCGTATCTTGAAATTAATATTTTGACATGTATGCTCATGGTTTGTGCAATTATGAATGGTTTCAGTATAAGACTGTCTGTATGGTGTTTTGATCAGAAATGGTTGTTGCATGCTTATATTGGAAAGACCACCGATGGCTTACGTAAATATATATCTTGAACGGATTCAGTTTTCAAGTCCGTTCTTGGGAAATTTATTCCCTTATTTGTCTCAAGTAATGCCCTGGATAGATCTCCCCATAGGGACACCCTTTTTGAAAGTTTATCCAAGGATCCGTGGAAGGTTTTTTATGGCGTAAGTATTAAAACCCTGCACGAGAGGGAATGGCCCTTTTAGACTTCGATATTTCGGTGTTTCGATACCCGGAATACCCAAGGGCGAGATTCCCTTGTACTCACAAGTGCCGAAATCCCAAAAAGATAGAGTGTGGAGAAGTTATTATATTTCAGTATTTCGGCACCCGGGGTACCTAAGTACGGGCCCCATGTATTCGCCAGTCTCGAAAACCCGACCCGTGAAATCCCAAAATAGTGGAGCACGTTTGGAGTTTGGTATTTCGGAGTTTCGGCTCCTGGGAAACCCAGGTGCGAGACCTCTTGTCGTTGCATATCCCGAAAACCCAGTTTGCGATTTCCCGAAATTGCTTAGCGCATATAGATTCGGCGTTTCGGTACCCAGAATACCCAAGTGCGAGTCCCCTTGCACTCGCAAGTCTTGAAATCCCGACTTGCGAAATCCTGAAATGGCTTAGCGCGTATAGATTTGGCGTTTCGGTGTTTCGGTACCCGGAATACCCAAGGGCGAGTTCCCTTGCACTCGCAAGTCCTGAAATCCCGAAGTAGTATAGTGTATTTAGAGTTCGGAGTTTCGGCTCCCGGGAAACCCAGGTGCGAGACCTCTTGTTCTCGCATATCACAAAATCTCGATGGATGAGACCCCAAAATGACAGTAGCACGGATGAGTTATGGTGTTTCGGCACCCGGGATACCTAAGGGTAAGATCCTTTGTACTCGCCAGACGCGAAACCCCGAAAAGGTATATAGTGACTAGAACTTATTGTTTCAATGTCTCGGCACCTGGGATATCTAGAGGCAAGTCTCTTGTACTCGCCAGTCCCAAAATCCTGACTTGTGAAATCCCGAAATGGCATAGCGTGTCTAGAGTTTGGATGTTTCATAGTTTCGGCACCCGAGAAACCCAGATGTGAGACCTCCTGTCTTCACGTAGCCCGAAATCCTGACTTACGAAATCTCGAAACGATAGAGCGTGGACAAGTTATGATGTTTTAGAGTTTTGGCTCCCAGGAAACCAAGGTGCAAAACCCTCCTGTCCTCTCATATCGCGAAATCCCGATAGGCGAAATCCCGAAATGGATTAGCACACATGGTTTTGGTGTTTCGGTATCCGGGATCTCCAAAGGTCAGTTTTCCTTGTGTTCGCTAGACACGAAATTCCGATGGATGAAACCCCGAAATGAGTTTGGTGGATATAGGGTCTTCGGTGTTTCGACACCCGGGAAAACGAAGGGTAGGAGTCCATCGCCCTCTTATACCTCGAAAACCCGGTATGTGAAACCCCGTAAAATGGAGTGTCAGGCTTCAATCCGAGGCGTTATTAATTGTGATGAACTGTTGGTTCCCTTCAGGTTTCGGCATCTCGAAAGTCAAGGAACTGAGAATACATGCTTCACGATTTCCTGAATCACGAAAGCCGGGAGCACCTCTCAGGTAAGGCTTGTGGTCATCGTCGATGATCATATAGGTACGGATCAGGGATGGTAGGGTCTGCAACAAGCCCCATAGGAATTCAGGGATTCTGTTCCTCAGAGAAAAGAAGGAAAAGCCAAAAAAATTTAGTCTCACGTAGTGGGTGTGTTACACCTTCAGACTCTTGAAATGTCAAATGTCTAAGGTCCTCAAGCTCATCAAGATTTTATGGGTCTCTATCAATAGTAAGACAAACCACATGTAGTCGAGTAGAGGATGGATAAAGAATATGATGAACGAGGTACTCATGTTTAGAACAAATAGAAGGAGGATGTATAGTCTTAACTTCGTCAACAAAAAACTATTTTCTTAATCTGTTGCAAAGCTATAGTGATTTCATAGGACTTACCTGAGAATAAGAAGTCTTGACAGAACTGTCATTGAAGGATTTTCCAGCAACCAGTTTGGCATCGAGCTTCCTCATGTATATACCAAGCAGCTAGAATTTCTCCCAAGAAATGAATAAAGTGATGCACCCACAATTGGGAAGGTAGTTGTGCAACTTTCCATACCTGAATATAGTGTGCAACATGCTCTCTCGGATCTGAAATCCCATCATATAATTCCAAACATGATTGTTCCATATTCAACGAAGTAAGTTGCGAAGGGGGAATAAAGCAGTGCTAGATGGCACGCTTTGCTTCATCCCAAGAAGGTAAAGTACCTTTGTGGGTGGCCCACCATCTTGCTGAAGAGGATCTTAACTCAACATCAAGTACAAGAATTCTTTGGTCTGGCGCGACGTTATCCTCTAACTCAACCAGAAAGCTACATAAATATAAAGTGCCATCATAGACAAGGTAGTCTCTAACTTCTTACCCAATCCACTTGGATGCTCTGATAGTCGCGCAACGCCATGATAAGTTCTCATATATTCCCTGTTTCCAGTTGTCAAAAGTGACCTCAGAATCTTCACTTGTAGATTGAATATTGTGCCAACTTACTGAGCCATTTGTAGTCAGGTTAATGTAGTCTGCTCGCTTCCTCGTGGTCAAAGTACAAAGGTGGTCCAATACACCTTTTGCCATATTCCCCTCTACTGGATCCGTATAACAAGGACCTCGTTAGGGATCTAGTGGTTGGGTGACTTTCATACCATCTGCTTCAAAGGTCACGAGTTCCTTCTTAATATCTATAAAAATGTAATTCTCATAAGCCCAGTCGATACCCAAAAGAGCCAGGTATGGGTCCTTCTCACCCATGATTTCTATAACCTCGAAGTTGTCCATTGTCTTGACTTCATTTAAGTCCAATTCAACATTCTGCAGCCGTCCAATAGGATATATACAATATTGATTGGCTATTCACACCTGAATGGGCAAATAGACCAGCTTGGGCTTACCCTTGGCTTACCAGGTTTTCTTCAGTAGGATGTTGATGTCAGACCCTAGATCTAGCATAACATCACTAATTTCGTAGCCGACGATGTGAGTATTTAGTCTAAATTCCCGTCCGGATCTCTGCTTCCTTCTTTGTATTCTACTTTTGTGTCTTTCGGGAAGATGAGAAACAATCAACTTTTCTGGGCTCATTTCAATCTCTAAAATCCGCTTGAGCTTGTTCTGCAACTACTTGGTGAGTTGTTCATCATCCAAAATATCATAAAGTAAGCGGAACCACAATTCAATAGTTGACTGAGGTCTCGATGGAGGATCTTTCTAAGCCACACAATTTTTCGCGAGATTAGGGTGATGCTCACGACTTGAATTTGTAGGTCTTGGTATTACAGGATTAGAAACCTACCAGAATATATCAAAAACGTCCTTAAAGAACTATTTTTTCACAAGGGGGTAATATGGAACATCTTCCGGTACCGCCTTGTGAATATTGCTATGAGTTGAGGTATCAACATCGACACTAGTCCTTGTTCCACCTCTAGTAACAATATTAATATTGGGCGCTTTTTCTTCAGTGCTAGGTCAGGGCTATGAGTTTATCAAATTGGCACCTCGTTGCCTTGCACGATCCTCCCACTTAATGATCAATTTAGGGAAATCCTTGGCGGCATGGGTGTTGTTTCTACAATGGGCACACCAAGGTCGTCTCAGAAGAGGACAATCTCTAGCGAGATGTCCCTTCTCATCACAATTATAACACCGCGTTGGCTCTATTCCACCAATTCGTCCACCTCTAAAACCTCTACCACCCCAACGTCCTCCTCCAAAGCCTTGAGGAGCTTCATCAACCCTGAATGCATACCAATCTAGTTTATCTGCAAGAGCATCAAGAGCACGACACTATTTGGTGGTGTGAGTAGGGGACCCACATAACTCACAATAGATTGTGTTCGTGATAGGGGTGTATTTTTGTAGGATTGGGCAATGTCGAGGTGGATGCCCATGGCTTCGACAAATTTCACAATCGTCATTATTTTGATTACCCTGATGGTTTGGGAAGGCATGGTACTGCACAAGACCATGGAATGGTGTTGTAGTTGCGATTTATGCAACTCCTCCATACGATCCTATTGGTGGAGGAGACATGGGTTGCGAGGGGGATCTTGCACCCCTTAGCCTAGGACATTTCGTCGCTATATGCCCCTTAGTGTAGCGGCCAATACACCAAACTTGAAGGTAGGCTTCTCTAGGAATGGTAAATTCTTGAATCTTAACAGTCAAGGCAGAAATCTGTCCTTGCTGTTGGGTAATATTATAGTCATTGGGTGGTCTTATTACCCACAAGTTGCCAGGATATCCCACCATCACCTCAATTTTCATGGCTTGTTCTAGGGTTCCCCCCAATGTAGTTATTTGTTGCTGGGTTAATGGAATCTGATTTAATGGTAACAGTCCCTGAATGAACCATTCCCACTGGTGGTCTTAGTGAATGGGGTTGGCCAATTTCCCTATCGCATCTTTGAATCTTTGATTATACTCCTAAGTAGATTCCCCATCTCTCTGTTTGATTTCCCATAGTTCAAAAATATCTTGTTACTTGGATTGGGGTAGTTTAAATTCAACTATAAATTTGTGTTTGACCCGTGGAAAAGGAAATGGTTTCCCCTGGGGATTCCCCTATTCAATGGATTTCATATACCATTTTAATGCCTGACCCCTTAATGTGATCTTAAACTCAACTAGTTTATTAACATCTAAAGTCCCACGAGACCATTAGATGGCCTCACAAAGGAACCAATGTTGTTCAACATCCTCATCCCCTTTACCCAAAAATTATGGGTATCGGGTGAGGGATCCGACGTACTGATGCGCCATGGCAGGACTTAGGGACCCTATCAAGATAAATCCTAAAGGTCTTGGTTGCGATAACACTAAATAATTACCAGACTATTGCTACTGGTACAACTCGAACTGGTTGGATTAGAATGAGGAGAAATAAAATAAATTATGGGAGAATGTATTGTAGAATTTACCAGATTGGAAGATTGCGTTGAGGGACTAGGCAATCCAAGGCTGGTTCCTGTGTCTTCAGGATGAGATTCTTTAACCTGGGGGGGTCACATTAGGAGGTCATATTGTATCAGGTCCTGTAGTGTACTTCATATCTTCAGGAGATGCAAGAGTTGGTTCTCCCGCAATTCTGTAGAGGTTACAACTGAGTCTTGTTCCTCGGTGGTGACTTCGATCTTGATTCTTTCTTTTGAATTTTTTCCATCTCATCTACTCTTTCTAGAACTCTCATCTTTCTCTCCAAACTTCTCCTTCAACCATTGGCTAACCATGCTTCCTCGTAACTACAACTCTTTCAACTTCTCTAACTCTCTTTTATGACTCTTCTCAAGGTTGATCCCCTTGCACAACTGATCAAGCCTCTTCATCAACTTTCGCATATGTTCTCACCACCTCTTTTCAATCACCACAACCCTTTTTTGATCCCACTTGTCTCTGGCACTCTTCTCATGATGATCCCCCATATCTCAAGAACTTCTGTATCCGAACTCATGGATCCTCGCCTGAATCACCCACCCCTCATGTGCAAAGGGTTTTACTCTGCCATTTCAACCAAAGGAACTGATAACATTCCTTCCTCCACCAGCAAGATCTTCATCCACAACGAAATTTCTCTCAGTAATCTCCCTCAGGCTCCCTCTTAAAATATTGCTTTTGCCTTTGAGAATGACTAGTGATCTTATGCAAAAAAATTCAATGATGTATCCTTCCAAGGTAGTTTGGACCCAAAAATCCACAGCTCGACAAATCTAGTGATCCAACTTGTGAAGAGCAAGTAGCTGCTCAATAGTCCTATTGAATCTTTTCTTGATGCAATCTTTAAATTTATGTGCTTCCTGCAACTGGTCAAGCCACTAGTAGACCTCTTATGGGAATCAGGTCCAAAAGATCTCATATTGATCGCTGGCTGGTTTAGAATAAAAGATTGTGTCCTTCACAACTCTCAAATTTTTTTGTCGTAGCTCGGTTTCTTGAAATATGAACTTGTCACACCTTCTTTCCCACCATTTTTCAATGTCAGCCTTAAAGATGTGATGTTGCATCCTCTAAAAACTCGCTTAGAAGTTAGGTCCCAACAATGAAACCATTTGTTGGTGCAGAATTGAAGATCGGGGTTCTCAGAGGTTACCAACAAAGGTACCAATGTAGTCTAGTTGCTCTGGCATATTCAATCTTCAACAAGTGAAGGAGGTCTCACTCGAAGCGCTATCGAGACTTGTGTGATAAAGCGAGTTAAAGAGGGTAGACCATCAAGCCCGGTGCATTACAGTACAATTCCATACTTAAAGGTAAAGATATTGTAACATTGAAAGGCTTAGAACATTAAAAGTATTAAACAATCAATGTTGCACAACATCAAAGTAAATACATACGTTACATAAGTTGTTTAAACAACAACACAACTAGCGATTACGCATAATAACAAATATTACACAAGAAAGAAACCATGCATTCATCCACATATTGACAATTTTTTGGGTGCCCAAATAATCCAACATATAATATCTTATCACAACTGATCATATATTGAATACATTCCTTGCTCTCAAGACTTATACAAATGAATCAATAATGAGGTACCCGATATCAACTCTGAAACTCTGCGCAGTTGCATTTTTGCTCAGTAATGCTCAATAACAACAAAACCCAAAACCCCACAACAATAGGACAACAACAACAGAACCAATGGAAAACCCATAACAAAAACTTAAGAGACAACAAAACCCCAACCCATTACATAACTCCATGTTTTATAACTTTTCCACGAGGCTTTTTGGCTTCTTGATTATGTTGTTACGCTTTCTTGATTCCGCATCTTTCTGGAACACGCTCGAATGTTCTAGATATTTCCGTTGATTTTCCCATCTAACTCATCACTCTTTTTCTTTGGTGGAGCAGTGGTAGTTAGCTTTCCACCACTTGGATCCACTGCGGGTGTACTATATTGTTATGCAAAACCTTGATATGTCCGCAAAACTTGGCAGTCTTCAAAACGAAGGGCCCAACAACAACCATAAGTTTTAATCGTCTAGAATTATAGGGCTTTCAAACCTTGAATTTAAAATACTTATATATTCACAACCATTACATCAAATAGGAAACAAAATTAGTTATAAGTTTTTTTTTTTTTTTTTTTTGTGAGTGTCCTTCCAAACCTTTGTTGAATAATTTGAATCAAAGACACAAACACAAAGATATATCTTTAAGTCATGTTATTGTTCCCTTGTAAATGGTAGTTCCATAATGTTAAATTTAGAAAGCCATAACTTTCTTCACATTGCCCAAAACATCTATTATAAGTGTTTTTTCAGAAAATTCTAAAAAATTACTTTCCACTAACATCAACTGATCCCCAACATAAGTTCTTTATCAATTTTTCTTTTTTCTTTTTTTAACAGAAATGGTTATAGATTATATTAATGGGGTGGACTAACCACAGATCTGATTACAAAATGGCCTCGAATTTCTTCGGGTCTGACTTCCTGAGCCATTCTACTTCTATAGCTATAGACTAGTGAACAAAACGACTTCTAAAAGAACTGGATTAAATTTAAGAGCCAAAACTCCAGTCACTGTTTCAGCATAAGACTCAACACTGTTTCAACATATGTCTCAGCACTATTTCAACATTTGTTACAGTGGTGTTTCAACATATGTTCCAACACTGTTTCAGCATATGTTCCAGCACTGTGTTTCAACATTACAACACTGTTTCGACATATGTTCCAGTGCTGTGTTTCAGCATCTGATCCAGCACTATGTTTCAACATCTGTTCCAGCACTGTGTTTCAACATCTGTTCCAACACTGTGTTTCAGCATCTGGTCCAGCACTGTGTTTCAACATTACAACACTGTTTCACCATATATTCCAGCACGGTGTTTCAACATCTGTTCCAGCACTATGTTTCAACATCTGTTCCAACACTGTGTTTCAACATCTGTTCCAGCACTGTGTTTCAACATCTATTCCAGCACTGTGTTTCAACATTACATCACTGTTTCAGCATATGTTCCAGCACTGTGTTTCAGCATCTGTTCTAGCACTATGTTTCATGGGATACAGATTTTTATTGGATCTCCGTCATTTATGCATAGATCTCCTTGGGCCAGGAGGCAACCTTTATTGGCTAAAGCATCTGCTTCTTTGTTTAAGTCCCTAAGTATATGGTAGCAGTGGAAGGAGGTGAAGTCCTGGAGAGTGTGTCTTAGTCTTTGCAGGTTCTTATTTAATCCAACATCATTGAACTGTCCTCCCGAATGTATCATTTTGATCAGGATTTCGAAGTCTCCGAACACTTGTAGATTCTGATGGCCTCTTGCCTTGGCTATCTGGCACACTTTTATTAGACTCAAGATTTCTCCTTGGTTATTAGTGCGATGTCCAAGTCCCCAAATGAAGGTTTCTAGCGTTGTCCCTTTATTGGAGTAAATGATTCCTCCAACTCCCGCTCTGCCAGGGTTGCCCTTGGAGGCGCCATCAAAGAAAGTTGTAGTTATTCCTTGCTTCTGCCACCATCTTTGGAAAGTGTCATTATTGTCTCTTAGCCTCCATTTTGTTTCGGAATAGGGTTTTTCAATACTTTGGGTCCTAG
>JZKD02S1887334.1:416245-426415 GCA_000966675.3 Picea glauca | reverse complement strand
AGCTTGTTGCCGATTGCATGCAATGATTTTTGGTTCCAGCAGTGCAAAGGAAGATGTGGTAGGCGAACCCACACTGGAACAGCAGATGGCACGTCCTGAGCTGGATCGAAATCCGGGGTCCATTTGTTCAGATATAGCCCCTGGGGTCCCATGAAATATGGGCCGTTTTTGAAAATGAGGTTTTTGTCTTTAGGGTTTTCAAAGACGAACACAAAGTAACCTTTCCCTACGAAGTGACTCTTTATCCCTTCTGAGATGAGCGGGCTCCAGTTCCTCTGCACCCAGGCTTCGACGGATTTGGGAGAGGGCCATAGCCCGGTAAATTGCCCGATAAGACCTCTGTCTGCTAGATTGACTGCCGACCTGCAAGTTTCTTCTAAAGGCAGTTCTACGCTTGGGATGCATTCCAGTTTCTTGACGAACTTCTGTTGTGCTGCTGACGACGGTCTTTTGGAAGCCTCAGCCACCAGTTCCTGAAGGCATCAATCTCTGGCAAAGGGGGAGAGGTGGGGACGGATCCCCCACCAGCGTCCATGGCTGGGGGACCCCTGCTCGCTTTCACTCTCCACTCGCCCTCTCGCTCCTCACGCGTTTCTTTCCATTACCACTGGCAATTTCATCCACAGAGATTTTTTTCTTGGATTTGGGCAGATTTGAGCCAATGGCTCTGAGTTTCGGCCTCCTCACGGATCTGGTCACTTGACCCTTGTTGTAGATAGATCCGTGGATGTGAAAATCCAAGTTCTTTATCAATATTAACTGCTTATAACTTATATATATATATATCGTGTACCTTAAAAAAGTTAAAATTGTTAGCCCTTAAATTACATGGAGTGACCATTGTAATATACTTGGAAAAAAAGCCAAATTGTAGTCGAAAGGTGATGAAACAAATCTAAAATAGTATCACCATAAAATATCACTTCCACTAAATCCAAGAACTTATGAAAAAAAGGAGGTAATAATATATTTCATAACAAGATTGTCTTTAAGGTAGAGATTCACCATATAATCAGTGAAAAATGATGAACTTCATGATTTCCTTTAGAAATAAAAATCCATCCAACACAAAAGAATAACATTACATTGATGAAAAAGAATAACATTACAATGATGAAAACACAAAATAATAACATTACATTGATAAAAACATAGTGATACTTGTATATAGGCTGGTATACTAAACATTTAAACAAAACCATACCACACAAAAACATAAGACAACTTTACATGTATTTTGTCATTATCCTAATTAACTATATCCATACTCATAAGTCTTCACATGCCCTTTGAGAAACGTGTTACACTAAAGACTTATTTATCACAAATGGTATTATACTAAAACCTTATTTATCACAAATGGTATTATACTAAAACCTTATTTATCACAAATGGCCTTATACAAGTAGAGAGATATGTCACACTAAAACCTTATTTATCACAAACAATATTATAGTAAAACTTTATTTATCACAAATGGTATTATACTAAAACCTTATTTATCACAAATAATCTTATACACATACCACAAGGTATATAACTACAACTACATTATAAAACTATAATATTATATACAAAACAACTTCTTTACATTTTTTTTTGTTTGAAAAACATTGATGTATCCACAACACAACCAAATTATTATGATATCTATTCTAAACTATGAAAGGTTAGACATTGAATTTTACATCTTAATTATCATATATAAGTCTTGAAAGTGTAACACTATGTCATTCATTTTGTTCATCCTTTAACAAACTCATAAGAGTCATATCATTTTTTTTTACCTATCCACAACACAACCAAATTATTATGATATCTTTTCTCAACTATAAAAGGTTAGAGATTGAATTTTATGTCTTAGTTATTATATATATATATATATATATATATATATATATATAAATCTTGGAAGTGTCACACTATGTCATTTATTTTATTCATCCTTTAACAAACTCATAAGAGTCATCATTAATATTTTTTTAAAATAAAAATATATTATAATGAATATTTTTAGTATTAAATATTATATAAAATTAATTTTTAAAAATAAAAAAATATAATATTCTTTAAGAAAAAAAAAACAATACTCACATATAAATATGTTATCCATAATTATATAAATTCAAAAGCTTAATTCTATTAGTTATCACTAATTTTATTGACATTTATTTAATTTTAATTTAAATCTAAATGAAATGTCACCTACTAAACCACAAACCTCAAATTATTTAATAAATCAAAGTATTTGTTATTGATTAAAATTAGTCTTAAATTAGATACGAATTATATTAAAAATCATAGTTCCACCCTTGAACTTTGCATAGCCTTAAATCTGATAAGAATTATGTAGAAGTCAAAGTTCCACCCCTCTCTTGGGAACTTTGCTTAGCCCTAAATCTCATAGGAATTATGCTGGAAATCACAATTCTACCTTTGTGTTGAATCTTTACTGATGAAACTTTATCCTTGAAATTTTAGCCAGTTCTAAAATGACCTAGAACCTGGAATTTTATAAAAACAATTAAAAAATGAAACTTTGACTTAATGAAAAAATCACCTTCACACAATAAAGGCCGTTTTAGTGCTCCATATATACAAAATATAGATCCAACTACTACTCCTATGAACAAGATAGTTATGATATGACATAACATCGGGGCACGGACTTCATTGCCACAGCTTACACATTTTCTCTAATGGTAAACGTTTCCTTTTTCTAATGGTAAATGTTTCCTTTCTCGTCGATCTCTTCATTTTGGTGGTAAATATTATTGGATGCATACTCATCGTATATATTATCGGGCACGGCTGAGTTTTGGTGGAGTGCGACGGCCTGTAGGTCGAGGAAGAAGAGAAGGAGAATGGAGATTGGGGGTGCTAAGAATTCCAAAACATGCAAGCGCTGCAAGACTTTATATGATCCGTCTTCCAATTCCTCCTCCTCCTGTAGATTCCATCCATCCATCTTTGTTTCTCGCAGGCACGATGATCAGAAGAGGTTCGAACTCCCCTCCCTTCACATTCAATTCAATTTCCTTGACTCATAGGGTTAATCTTCTCAAGCTTACAAAGAACCAATGACAATGTTATTCCATTAGAAGAATTCTACTGTCTCAACAAAATTATATTATACTTCATTTCCATAATGGTATAGATTTCCCTTCCAAAAGGGATAAATTATAGAAACTTGCACAGAATCTGTAAATCAGAACTGCAAATATAAAATCTATATATATTGCTGGTGGGTTATTAGTGGTTATTTATATTTATAAATACTGTTTGTGGGTTACGGGTTACTTGTGGCTAGCATTAGTGGCTATTGTGGCTAGCATTGGCAGTTGAGGTGCTCTCCATTTGGATGTTATCAAGGTAAATGTTAATGTGTAACTTCAAGGGATCCATGTAGATTAACTTTATAACCTCCTTGACTATTATATTTTAAGCATGTCAAATCACTTGAGTTAACTCTTGGAATTAAAGAAAAATGTTTATCTATATATACACCTGGACCATAAAAAGATATATATTTACCAAATTTGTGCAGGACTTGCACATGCTTGGATATTTTGTTTTATGATCCATCGTTTCCAACTTCCTTAATAGTGATATTGTTTCTCCATCTTCCATTGTGGTATGCCCTTGCTTGCAGCTTTGAACAACTCTAATTTGGATTTCTTAGTTTCTTTGATTATGTGCGAGGATGGTATATTGGGTATGTAATTTAATTTAACTTATATATGAATATCCACTGGTTCCCAAAAATAGCCAATGTGACTGAAAAAGGGGAATATGAATAATGAATAGAACATGCAATGGAAGTGTCTTGTGCATCTCTAACAAAGTAAAACATCAGAGAAGTAGCAAAACCCATGAAGCATGAAACTCGAGAAAGGAAAAAAAAGAGACTGGAAAAATGAAAAATCTCTCCTAGCATTTGAGGCTGAGAAGAATTAATGTTTGAGGCTGAGAAGAATTGATGATAAGATTGTGCTGACCTCTGATAGAGGCTACTGAAGCCTGCAATGTCTGAGCCATCTCCTAAATGCAGTCTGATCACAAGATCTTTTGGGGCATGGCCTGTCCAAAGTCTGAAAATGCGGTGATTGCGTGCTGCTGGAGATGTGTGTTGATCTGGAGCACAAGGTTTTCTACCAAAACTGAAACATCTCATGGTTAAACAAAGCCAGGCATTTCTGATCCGATAATCTATAAGAGTCCTCGAGGAATCATGTGGATCTTTAAACAGATAGTTGTACTGTTCATGAATTTCACAGTAAAGAGGGCATTTGAAGATGAAATGATCTTCAGGCTTAGGTTCTCAAAAACAAATTCTGCAGGTTTATTGCTTTTGTGGAACAAACCTGGAGCTGTGCTAGAGGGACTCTCAAGCAGCATGCTATCAACCTCTTGAGATACTCTGCAGTCTTTATTTGGCCATCTCGGAGGTACAGGTAAAACTGGAAATAGCGAAGGAGCTTAGTTGTTAAAGGTTCTCTTGGATCTGTCCATGTTAAAGGTTCTCATGGTTCTTTTAGAGCTTAGTTGTTTGAAGGTTCTCGGGTAGGTCTTGTAAATCTCCTCACAGAAGCCTCTACTTTCTTACTTGGTGAGATGGTAGCATCAATAGAAAACTTTAGAGGGTGCGGGTTTTTTTTCTATGTCAATATCCAACTGCTGAAAAAGAGTAGAAGCCTTGGATGCTGAAGATTATTTTCCTTTGTCAAGCAAAGAAAATTAATAAGGCTTCAGGTTGTCAACATGTTTTATGAAGTCCTTAATATGTTGGCAAATCTAAGCTGTAGAGTCTAGACATTAGGTCCAGTTGAGTCAATAATGGTGTAAGAACAAAAGTGGATAGGTTTCAGTTTTCATTCCTTACTTTAAAGTCTTTCCGTGGGCAGGTGCAACTACACCTGGTCACCAATTTGAATTGACAGTTCTTGCTTTCTTGTTGTGTCGCTATTAATATCGCCTAATATTTGAGTAGAGCTCGCTGGACTTAACATGCCAAATCATCTAGCTCTCTGACTATAACATGCTGCTTGTATCAATTACATTTTTGGGCTACCTTGAGATACACAAAGAGCATATTGCCTATAGATCAGACCATCGAACTTTTATGGTGACTACCCATTATTGTGGACGGTGAAGACAGAGCTGCTACAATTGCCAAAATCTGCATTATAGGCAATATGTGTTTCCATTCTCTAAACTAAATCCTTTTGCCTCCATAATTGTGACCAAGGAAAGCATGGAAGGACAATTGAGATAATTTCCATCTTTATCAGCAACTCCTTTCTTGTACTTAGAGACTAAATATGACTGTTAGAGATACATCATCAACTGGACATGTGTGTTCTTCAATTTGGTTACGTGAATGCAACAATTGTAGAGGTCTATGTTTTGAATGGATGATGGTTCTCATCAAGAAGGTAGTTTCTGAATATTTAATCAAGTCTGTCAGAAACGTTGTAATTCATTACTACTCCTATGAGTGTTTTAGAATAATATGGTATTGGTATTTATTACTGGGTCAAGACTGTGCCCATTGCATACTCCGAACTTATGAGTTTGTGAATTGTCTATCTATAGAAAAGACATTCAACGTGATGCACATCGGACGATAGATAGGTAAGAAAGCAGGCAATATCTTACATCAGTTTGGTAATAAAGCTCGAGGCAAATAAGGTCAGACATTAATGCCACACATAGGGGATTTGTGAGTACAGAACCAGGAGTATGTAAAGAACTATCTTTGTATGGTAAGGACCACATTGCAATATAGAGAAAATTGAATATGCCCGAGGAATCATTATTGCCAAGTTTCAGAAGAAGGAAACCACTGGAAGCTAGAATTGTATGAAGAGAAGAACTGAGGCAAGAAGAAACCAATATCACAAAAGAAGTTGAGAGCAGAAGGGTAGATCAAATTGAGAGAGATCTAATCCAACCCAGACATAACGTCAATGACTGGATATCTCAGATTATGCAGATGTTGCAGAGGACGGCCTCAACTTGAATCACTATTCAATGTTCATGTAGACCTCTCATCAACAAAACTCCAAGTCTCAGTGGAGATATGACTCTGCAAACACAACCAGATGACGAACGAAATTAGATGCAATCAATGACTCAACCCCTAAATACAACCTGCAAGATTTAGACCAAAGAAATCACTATGTTCGACGGAAGCATCTATTGCAGGCAAAAGGTAGACCACGAGGATAGATTGTGGGTTGCATAAGTTGTGCAATAAGAAACGTTTCAGGTCACGATGTAAGAAAGTTGCAAGGCACAAGCGAGAACCACGAGATTAGGTTGTGGGCCCTGAAAAGCACCGCAAGTTTAGGCTGTGGGCTAGTTAAGTTGCATATTAATAAGCCTACCATAAAGTTGTATTGCACAACCTTAGGTGTCCTGCAAGGTTAGGTTGTGGACTAAAGCAAGCTGCATAAGATTAAGAGCACTGCAAATCATGGAAGGAATGATATGTGGTACACGCATATAGCAGGAGTTTGTTGAAGTAGGGAAATAGGAAAGAGAAGAGATCGAGATGGAAGCTAAAGGGCTAGCAGATGAAACATCTATGTAACTGATGTACTTTTAATTACAGAAAATTTTAAGATTGGGTTTAAACTTTGTAATGTTTTGTTTTGTGTGATGTTATTTGCTTTGCTTGGAATGTTGCATTGATTTTTCAAGTACTGTTATTCAATTTATGTTCTATGTTGTTCTTGTCTTGGATGTGCCACGGATGAGTTGGCTATTTTAAAGCCAATATTTGGTTCCATTACCAACATTTGAAGAACTATTAATTTTCTCTACATATTAGTAGGGATCATGTTGAATCACAAGCACATAGGTGGGCTCATTGGAGAAGAGAGTGGAATGAGCTAGGGACTCGTTTGCCTCAATCATATAGAGACAATAAGCGCACAACTGATAAATATTGCTCCTCCAGATTCAAACTACAACTCAGCTTTGCAAAACTTTGAATATTGCATACTTTCATTCATATTGGTAGAAGAAGAACCCCTCAACCCAATTTACTACCTTCAACTCCTTCACCCCCTTCCCACTTGCTGGAAATCCAATGGCCAACCAGTTACTTCCAAATTCTTCTATGACCAACTCTATGCAGTTGATCATTTTCAGTGGAAGTACTATTGGAGGGCTAACATTTCGGTTTGTGATTCTATTTGGGACATGCGACAAGTCCAAGAAGACAGACAAAGGTTGCCGAATTTGTTTCAACTTTTTGCTGTCTTGCATTGCTTTGGCACCACACAAAAAATTGTCATTGTACAACATTCATTATATGATCTACTTAGTGATTTGAGTACAAATATCCTACTCAATTTGATTTGGCCTTTCAAATTTTCAAGAGAATCAAAGGGTTGATTGTTTAGATAGCTTATGTATTATGGGAAGAAGAGAAGACTTATTGGTTTGTATCTGATCAATCGCTGCATATTAGGATACATTTGCAAAATGCAACTTCTTATAAGACTGCTTCATACACAGGAATGAAGTTGTATGAAGATGGATTGAAAAGAGCATGATACTGCAGACAGAATGCCTATACAACAACAGGTAAACAAAATTCAAGTGCATATGAATACAGTGATGAGCAAAGAATCAAGAGATATACTGTACACACTGTAAATAAAACCATCTAGACAATGAATGTCCTCTTGATAAGTGAGTCGATGGAGGGTTCCAAGCAATCAAATCACAAAAAAGTAAAGAAAACTTTTATAGCTTTTATCCACGCTTGGAGCCATGATTGTAACAATTTTTCAAGGATTCTGGAGGCTGGCCATACCGAATTGTGGGTCATGTTTTTTTCGCAGGATGGGGGTACAAGGTGCCAATTTTCACAACCTGAGGTTGCTGGTCCTGCAACTTGGCGATGTGGATTTTAGTGGCCTACAATACTAGGTTGCGAGGCATGCTATTCCTGCAACCTGGGGTTTGAGGTTTTCTTGTTCCTGCACCTTATTATTGAGCATATATCAGCCTGCATATGGGGGGGGAGGATTGCAAGGTGTGTGTTACCATTGACACCTCCTTGACCAATTTTCGTGTTACCATTGACATCTCCTTGACCAATTTTCCCACTAATCCGATACATAAACCGCTTTAAGGTGGATTAAGAAACCCCCAATCTAATCCATTAGTAACAAACTCACAATTAGCAAATTATAAAAATGAGACCCCTCAAAATAAAGGCGAAAAGAAGACTCTAGTCCATCTAAACGTAAAATTAAAATCCAACAATAGGCGCAATTGGTAAATCAGTTCTTGCACATGAGGTCTAGACTAATTTTTGAAAGATCTTTAATTATTCCAGACATGAATCCTCTTAAGTAGAAATCATCAACATAACAACGAAGACAAAAAAATCCTACCCCATCATGAGAAATTTTTTGGCACTACTCTACCAAGGACACGAAACAAAAAAATTTAGTCTGTGTCGACTTTCAATGATAGAAAAATGTAGCCTGTATTGACTCTAAATAAGGCGATGTTCCGAGGAGGGTGGGTTGTTGCTAAGATGGTTTGAATGGAAAAGTCAGAAGGCAACTATTGAGATAATGGCAACTCAAATATATGTGTTTTTAATGTTAATGTTATGACAGGTGACCAAATTTAAATGTAAAGGTAAGGAGGTTAAACGATCGTAAGCTCGTAAGGGGTGATGTAAGCATGTGATGTGAGATGTTCTATTCGTGAGATAAATTGTCTTTTTATTTTCACTCCATCTTCGTGTTCATTTGTTTGCGTGTACCCTAAAACTAATGGGGTATGAAAGTGAGTGACTCTGGTCATGAATTGCAATTTAAGAACAATCTCAAGGATTGAGGTCGTGAATAACTCTGTGATCCCACCGAGGCGAGAGAAAGCCTAAAGGAGAAGGAAGTTAAAATAATATTTTTTTTAAAATTGCTCTTAAAGAGTTGAGATGGGATAAAAGAGAAGGGCTACGAAATCCCATCGAGAAAAAGGAAAATGCAGAACAACAAACCTGTATGACGAAGTAGTGTTGAATGTGAGAACACCGCGAAAGGTATGCTGAGGTAGGACCTCAAATGTGAGAATACTACCGAACACATACACTGCACTTAGAAGTCAAGATACTTGCATCAACCAACCATATCTCGGGCTTGGTTTTGCAAGTTGAGACCAAACAATATTTGTAGGTTGAGCAGCCACTGACAGGCCAATGAGGGCAAAGGCACCAAAACAGAAGAATCATTGCCCTTCCAAAAAACACAGAAAACTGTGTAAGATACCATAAACACGTTGGGTGCTTTCTAATCCCGTCACCAGACAAACAAGGTTCGGGAAACACTAATAGTTTACAGACGAGCAATCGAATTGTGCCCCGAGAAGTCCATACAGCAGTGACTTGTTGTAATGATGTGATTGATTGCCGAGAAGAGACATCCAAGATATGTTCAAGTAAAGGAGAATAAATCATGTACACGATCAACATCTGATTTCAGACTTATGTCAGGGCACAGAACAAACATATAACTTTAGACAATTGTCCAACTTGAAGAAGGAAATATTAATCTGAGTTATGCAGCAGATATAGATTCCATATCAGTTTGGAGGTGTCATACACGTCTTTCGGAGAATTGAATACCAATATAAATATACCTGAAGAATCTACCAAGATGCCTACACTTGTAGTTTTTGCCTATGATCAAGATCAAGACGATTTTTTTCTTAATGTGAGGGCACATACTTTCGGAAGTGGAAGGCGCAGATTACAGAGACCCAGATTGATGTTATATATGCCACGAACGCAAAAAGTTTGGTGGAGGTATCAATCTCTTGTTTTCTGTGGCAATTAAATTTGGGATTGAGGATGTGTCACACTTTTGTGTTAATTGAAGTTGGGGTGAGGGTGTGCAAAAAGATTAGTAGAGGTATCAATCTCTTGTTTTTTTGGCAATTGAAGGGGGTGAGGGTGTGCATGTGTATGCTTGTCGCATTTTTTGGTAATTAAAGTTGGAGGTGACGGTGTTTATTAGGAGGGTGGTTGGTGGGGATGAAGGTGTTTATTAAAAGGGTGGTTGGTGGGAATGAGAGTGTGCATGTGTGTGTTTGTATTGCATTTTTGTAGCAATTGAAGTTGGTGTTGAGGGTGTTTATTAG
>JZKD02S1887334.1:392367-416235 GCA_000966675.3 Picea glauca | reverse complement strand
ATACATGACCTAGCACATCAAATGGATGTGTCTATTGGCACAATAGGGCCGACTTCTATAACTCAACAATATAATTAATCTTTACACAATATTAATTATCTTTACATGGTGGGGTTGACTTGTACCCTTCATAATACAAAATTAGGGTTACACAATAAATCTTACTCTTAGACAATATAGCAAGGATCTCTCACATCCTCTAGTGCTTAGCCACTAGGGACACATCCACCTGTGCTCAACCACAAGGACGTCACTCTCAACAGATCAACTCAACTAAGTCCATAGGAGTACCATCTAGAGAGTCATCTGAAGTCTACTCAACTAAGTCCATAGGAATCCGACATGAGACTATCTCAAGTCATCTCAACTCAGTCCAGAGGAGCACGACAAGAGACCACACACGTCATCTCAACTCAATTGAGAGGAGTATGACACACCCATCACATGGGCTTTCTCACAAATCGTCTCAACTCAGTCCAGAGGAGAACGACCTGGAGAATGTCTCATGAAGTTGCAATCATCAACAATATTGTAGGCCTTGTAGCCATCCGAAGAAGATTGAGACAGGTCTCTCTATTTAGGACTGAGAAAAGAGATCCTTGCAAAAGGAAGATGAACAAATGCCCAACAACCCTTCTGAAGACAAAACTCTCTATACAAGACTAAGAGAGAGATCAAATACAAACTTCCACAGAGGATCCGTGTTGGTGAAGCGAGTGGGCTATAAGTCTCTTGTTTACGGATCATATTGGTATTAGAGTAATTGAATCCTTGATCATGACGTAGTTTTCAGAACATTGCATACCTCAACATGGGTAAAGAAAACATGGAAATGTTGGAAGATTTAAGGGCCAACAATGCTCAACTTGAAGAATAGAACCAACAATAGGAGTAGGTCTAGATGTTCAACCAAAGGATCACAAAGATGGAACAAAACCTTGAGACCTCTCTCAAACTATTTCCATTGCTAAAGAAGCGGTTTGATGAATGTCATGACTCCCTCACAATTGTCATGGCAGATTGGGACAAGCACAGAGTTCAACTTGTATACTTGGGAGAGAAGGTCATTATATTGGATAGTTGGCAAGAAGATAAGCTCACTTAGATGATTGCTCAGTGGCAACAAGAGTTGGCAACGAAGGAAGAAGCATTGGAAAATCTCTAAGCAATTGTCCAAGAGCAGTGAGAAGCAAGGCCACTTTCCATTGCCATTGTCGAAGCCAACATCATGACCGAGACAATTTGGGTAAGCTCACCTTCCTTTGAGTTTTTTTAAGAGCACTTGGGTGATTTTGTAAATCATACAAGGGGCATTAGTTCCAAACTCTTAAGACATATGGGTTATGATGGACAAGGGCTAAGAAAGAGACGACAAGGCATCCTAAGCCCTATTATAGATGCACCGAGGGCCAAGCAAGATGGTCGAGGTTTTGATGGCAGAAGGTAAAATCTCATGACCATGAAGACCACTTTTGTGAAAGAGAAAGACATGACATAGTTGGCATGCTCATCTGAAGGAAGAGAAATGACAAATGAAGGTGGAACCCCACTACCACCTCAACCTTCTTGTCGTGGATTGAAGAAGGACAGTGATGAGAAGAGCTCGAAGACTCAACCTGCTCCAGCACTTAGAAGAAGTGGCAAGTCAATCAACCAATGTAAGAAGAAGAAGAAGACCAAGAGGTCTACCTAGAACAAGACATCCCTTGTTTGTGAATGTTGCAAGAGGAAAGGCCACAACACTATTAGTTGTTGGTACTTAGAGGCTTGCTCATTTTGGAAGAAGAAAGGCCATCTTGAGGCATCTTGTTGGGAAAAGCAAGCCATATACCACAAGTTTGAATGTTTGTAGAGGAAGATGGACAAGAAGTCTTCCCTAACACAACAACAAACTTAGAGGTACATGGAGAAGAAAATTATGCCAAGCAGTTCCTACAACCGTGTCAAGAACTTTTGCCACCACTGCAAGTTGAGTGGACATTGGAAAACAAAGTGTTGGTGACTTCATCCATAGCTTCACTCTAAAAACCGCATAGCCAAGAGAAGAGTGTGGAGAGTGAAGATTGAGGAAGATGAAGAGATTTCTACATCTCCAATCCAAGGAGATGTAGCAACACCGGAGGTCAATAACACCAACATGTTGATGCTAAGGGTAGCCAAAATCTAGTTCTTGTTTTTTATATTGCATGCAAAGAACCCCTTCTTGGAGGCATGCCAGAGATTGGTGAACGAACATTGATAACCTTGGGGTGTTTTGGAGAACTCTATGACGTGCTTGCAAGCATGTGCAGGCATCGGAGAGTTGTTTCCATGTTGGGAAGCAACTGATCCTAGCAGAAGAACACATGCCACACTTCCCTTGTGGAAATTTTTACATGATGGCATAGCATGCAATGCTCACATGAACAAACACAGACTATCATTCAACTTGGCTTCAGTGACTACCAAGATGGACCATCTCCAAGTTTGAAGGAGATGGGAATGAATGACGATTACAAAGTTCGAATTGGGAGATTGCTTAGAGTCAGTGAGTAGACTTTCGCATTGTGGGAACAAGCGAGCCAACAACCAGAGCCATAGCCATAGCCAGGACCAAAGCCATAGTCATAGCCAGGGCTAGAGCCAGTAACCAGAGCCACAAACTAGAGCCAAAGCCAGAGTTAGAGTTGTAGCTAGCCAGAGTTAGAACCACGTTCTAGAGAAGCAGACAAAACACACAGTGATCCAGATTGGTTTCCTTTGAGCTTTTGGAGACCAAAAAGGCTCTCAATGGGGAGGAGTGATCCAAAATGGATCCTAACCAACGAATGGTTGTAAGACTCAGTACTTGCAAGCAAATTTGACAATTTATGAAGGTTAGACAAACTATGGAAAGCAATTTCAATGTAAAAGTTGAATAAAACAAAATGGAAATGAGAAGGAAAAATGGATTAATTAAAAGATAAAAATAAATAAAATATGAGAGAAGGTTGAGGAAGGGAAAATGAAGGGCCATACCTATTGGCCTTCCCCTTACCCCTAGCTCTCCCTATTTCTTCCATTGTTTTCACTCTCAAAGGACTTTCTGCATAGAGAGCCCAGCACTGCCTTGTACTAGGGATTGTTGAATTGAAAAAACTTGCAGTTGGTTTTCCCATTTGGGTTTCCAGGATAAAACTTATTTGTTCATTATGCTTGATTGTTGTGTCCATTATTATCAATTTCATCTTATAAAAGTGCATAGCTTAGAGCCATACTATATTATCTATTCATTTTTCTTAATGTGATAAAATATGCACATTAAAATGCAATCACTGCACTCAGTGGTTAATTCAATGACAATCTCTTGTAAATGAAGATTTGGTTGTTCTAGTAACTACATCCAAGTATTGTTTGGGATAGCACCCTCTCATAGCCATTGATATGATGTCGTACACACACTTGTAGCAAACCATTGTTGCATATAAAATCAATGAAATCCAGCAATTAGATAACCCAGGCCGTCCATTCTAAGTCTAGAATAAATGGAGGGTGTGGGTTAAAGAGTTGTTGCAATTAATTAGCTAAATTACTAACTCTGTCCTTGAGGAACAACAATCTAGCGACTGTCGAAACCGTTGGGCAACTGTCTTGGCGAATTCCGTCCTCCGTGGACTGTAATTTCATTCCCTGGGTCGAATTCAAATATGTCTGGGCGAATTCCTTCCTCCCTGGATTGTAATTCCATTCCGTGGGTTGAATTCAAATCTGTCTGAGTGAATTCGTGAATTCCTTCCCCTGGACCGTAATTTCATTCCTTGGGTTGTTTTCTATCACCCACTGCTCGTACGCGGCTGTTAGAGGTTGTTTGATGGCTGGGAGTTTGCTATTGTTTGAAAGCTTCAGAATTGGCATGCGAATGGTGAGATAAACACAAGAATTAATGTGAGGAAGAGGTAGAGGTAGATAACAAATATGTTGGAAAAGAATGTGTTTCAAGTGATGCTGGTGAGTACTAGTGCAATATCCTTGTCAACAAAATGTGTTCGGATGATCTGGAAGATTGATGGAAGAGCGCTTAGCTTGTATGCAGAGAAAGGTTCATGAAGAAGAGTGTCAGCTTCTGTATTTTTAAGAAATCCTTTAGAAGGATTTTTTTTATAAGTATCTTCGACCTTTAGGCACAACAGTGAGGATTAGTTGTAGCCCTCGGAACAATTTTCTAGTTCACACTTAGCAGTTGAAGGTTGTTCAACCAGGGAACGACCTAACCGGTTCCTCTGATCCAGACAATACTAACTCTGCAAGTCTTGAACATGTTTTTGTGCCGAATTGGCTAGCTAGCAAGACTCTTTCAAAAATTTCATTGAGGCTATTCATGAGTAAGACAAGCTAAAATGACTTGTTACCAAAGTCTTAAATCCGTCCTCAAACGAGACATCAATGTCTTTGAGATTTGAAAGAAAAGGTGGACGAGGCAGAAAGAAATGATGATGAAGAGTATTTGAAAATACTTAATCGAGAGACGAAGGAAAAGTTTGCTCAGGTGCTCAGATACTCTCCGAGACGAGAAGCCTTTGTCGCATAGCATAAGTAACTGAATAACCTCTAGAAACAGATTGATGGTGTTTATGATCACCATTGGTCATAGGATGGATTGTTCTTCGTGACACAACAAGAAATAAAGTTTTTCGAATTTAGACATACTACTGGTTTAGAGAGATACCTATAGCGAAGCAGTTAAGCATTAAAACAAAACAGAAATCGAGCTTTCAAGAATGCCGGTGAATGAATCGTGATTAAAGAAGTCAGTCAAAGACTGACTTGATCTCCAACAAATTGGTCGTGGTTGCCTTTCTTAATACATGGAGTATGTGAGGTAATTGGTCTGGAGACTGAACCATTCCTTCCTGCCCATTGGAGAATAGAGGAGGAGAAGTGGGCACTCAAAACTACATCAAGAGCACAAGCCTTGGCGCCAAGAAGCACAGCCACTTGATGTATGCCTACTTGCTTGTTGATGTTACGGAAACTTGAATTCAGAGTCCTGGTGATTATTGCATTGTTAGCTAACTATTGCGTGCAGGTTACACTGTTGAACAGTGGGCCATTGGTTGACATATTGCAGGCCTTGCAAACATCCGAAGAAGACTCAGACAAAGCTCTCTATATAGCACTGATAACAGAGATTCTTGTACAGGGCAGAGGAATAAAGGCCTAATAGCTGTTCTGAAGACAGAGCTCTCTATACAAGACTTTCTGAAGACAGAACTTTCTATATAAGACTAAGAGAGATAAAAAACAAACTTTCGGAAAGGATCTGAGTTGGTGAAGAAAGTGGGTTATAAGTCCCTCGTTTACTGATCATGTTTATTAGGAGGGTGGTTGGTAGTCATGAGGACATACTTTTGGAAGTGGAAGGCAGAGATTGTAGATCTAGATTGATGCCATATATTCCCACGAACACAAAAATATTTGTAGAGGTATCAATCTCTTGTTTTGTGTGGCAATTGAATTTGAGGTTGAGGGCGTGCATGTATCATATTTTTGTGACCATTGAAGTTGGGAGTGAGGGTGTGCAAAAAGACTAGTAGAGGTATTAATATTTTGTTTTTGTGGCAATTGAAGAGGGAGGTGAGGGTGTGTATGTGCATCAAAATTTTTGTGGTGATCGAAGTTGGGAACGAGGGAGTTTATTAGGAGGATGGTTGGGGGGGTGAGGATGTGTGCTTGTGTCACTTTTTTATGGCAATTGAAGTTGGGGGTGAAGGTATTTAAGGGGAGGGGGGTGAGGGTGTGCATGTGACACACTTCTAATAAACACCCTCAACCCCCACCAACCACCCTCCACATGCACACCCTCACCTCCACCAACCACCCTCCTAATAAACACCCTCACCCCAACTTCAATTGTCACAAAAATGTGACACAAGAACAAGCATGCACACCCTCACCTCCCACTAACTACCCTCTTAATAAACACCCTCACCCCAATTTCAATTGTCACAAAAATGAAACACAAGCACACACATGCACATTGACACATCCCATTCGAATTGCCAAGGTGCATACTTTCAGAAGTGGAAGGCATAGATTGTAGATCCATATTGATGCCATATATGCTATGAACACAAAAATATTCGTAGAGGTATCAATCTCTTATTTTTGTGGCAATTGAATTTGGGGTTGAGGGTGTGCATGTGTCACATTTTCGTGGTGATTAAGTTGGGGTGAAGGTGTCCAAAAAGATTAGTAGAGGTATCAATCTCTTGTTTTTTGTGGCAATTGAAGTGGGGGGTTAGGGTGTGCATGTGTGTGCTTGTCACATTTTTGTGGCAATTGAAGTTGGGGGTGACGGTGTTTATTAAGAGGGTGGTTGGTGGGGGATGAAGGTGTTTATTAGAAGGGTGGTTGGTGGAGGTGAGGGTGTGCATGTGTGTGTTTGTATCGTATTTTTGTGACAATTGAAGTTGGTGGTGAAAGTGTGCACGTGTGTACACCCTCAACCCCCACCAACCACCCTCCTAATAAACACCCTCACACATGCACACCCTCATCCCCAATTTCAATTGCCACAAAAATGTGACACAAACATACACATGCACAGCCTCACCCCCCACCACATAAACACCCTCACACATGAACTCCCCACCAACCACCCTCCTAATAAACACCCTCATCCCCAACTTCAATTACCACAAAAATGTGACACATGCACACCCTCACCCCCACCAACCACCCTACTAATAAACACTCTCACCCCAACCACCCCCCCCCCCAACTTCAAATGCCATAACTATGCGACACTACACGTACATTCACACTTCACCCCCAAAACAAGAAATTGATACCTCTACTAATATTTTTGCACACCTTCAATCACCACAAAAATGTGACACACCCTCAATCCCAAATTCAATTGCCACAAAAATAAGAGATTGATACCTCTACGAATCTTTTTGTGTTCGTAGCATATATGGCATCAATATGGATCTACAATCTGTGCCTTCCACTTCTGAAAGTGTGTGCCTTGGCAATTGAAGTGGGAGGTGACAATGTGCATGTGTGTNACTTTTGGAAGTGGAAGGCAGAGATTGTAGATCTAGATTGATGCCATATATGCCCACGAACACAAAAAGATTTGTAGAGGTATCAATCTCTTGTTTTGTGTGGCAATTGAATTTGAGGTTGAGAGCGTGCATGTATCATATTTTTGTGATAATTGAAGTTGGGAGTGAGGGTGTGCAAAAAGATTAGTAGAGGTATTAATATTTTGTTTTTGTGGCAATTGAAGAGGGAAGTGAGGGTGTGCATGTGCATGTTTGTGTTAAAACTTTTGTGGCGATCGAAGTTGGGAACGAGGGAGTTTATTAGGAGGATGGTTGGTGGGGTGAGGATGTGTGCTTGTGTCACTTTTTTATGGCAATTGAAGTTGGGGGTGAAGGTATTTAATAGGAGGGTGGTTGGAGGGGGGTGAGGGTGTGCATGTGACACACTTCTAATAAACACCCTCAACCCCCACCAACCACCCTCCACATGCACACCCTCACCCCCACCAACCACCCTCCTAATAAACACCCTCACCCCAACTTCAATTGTCACAAAAATGTGACACAAGCACAAGCATGCACACCCTCACCTCCCACTAACCACCCTCTTAATAAACACCCTCACCCCCAACTTCAATTGCCACAGAAATGAAACACAAGCACACACATGCACATTGACACATCCCACTCGAATTGCCAAGGTGCATACTTTCAGAAGTGGAAGGCATAGATTGTAGATCCATATTGATGCCATATATGCTATGAACACAAAAATATTCGTAGAGGTATCAATCTCTTATTTTTGTGGCAATTGAATTTGGGGTTGAGGGTGTGCATGTGTCACATTTTCGTGGTGATTAAGTTGGGGTGAAGGTGTCCAAAAAGATTAGTAGAGGTATCAATCTCTTGTTTTTTGTGGCAATTGAAGTGGGGGGTTAGGGTGTGCATGTGTGTGCTTGTCACATTTTTGTGGCAATTGAAGTTGGGGGTGACGGTGTTTATTAAGAGGGTGGTTGGTGGGGGATGAAGGTGTTTATTAGAAGGGTGGTTGGTGGAGGTGAGGGTGTGCATGTGTGTGTTTGTATCGTATTTTTGTGACAATTGAAGTTGGTGGTGAAAGTGTGCACGTGTGTACACCCTCAACCCCCACCAACCACCCTCCTAATAAACACCCTCACACATGCACACCCTCATCCCCAATTTCAATTGCCACAAAAATGTGACACAAACATACACATGCACAGCCTCACCCCCCACCACATAAACACCCTCACACATGAACTCCCCACCAACCACCCTCCTAATAAACACCCTCATCCCCAACTTCAATTACCACAAAAATGTGACACATGCACACCCTCACCCCCACCAACCACCCTACTAATAAACACTCTCACCCCAACCACCCCCCCCCCCAACTTCAAATGCCATAACTATGCGACACTACACGTACATTCACACTTCACCCCCAAAACAAGAAATTGATACCTCTACTAATATTTTTGCACACCTTCAATCACCACAAAAATGTGACACACCCTCAATCCCAAATTCAATTGCCACAAAAATAAGAGATTGATACCTCTACGAATCTTTTTGTGTTCGTAGCATATATGGCATCAATATGGATCTACAATCTGTGCCTTCCACTTCTGAAAGTGTGTGCCTTGGCAATTGAAGTGGGAGGTGACAATGTGCATGTGTGTGTTTGTGTTGCTTTTTGTGGCAATTGAAGTGGGAGGTGACAATGTGCATGTGTGTGCTTGTGTTGTTTTTTTGTGGCAATTGAAGTGGGAAGTGACAATGTGCATGTGTGTGCTTGTGTTGCTTTTTGTGGCAATTGAAGTTGTGTGTGCTTGTATTGCTTTTTGTGGCAATTGAAGTTGGGGGTGAGGGTGTTTATTAGGAGGGTGGTTGGTTGGAGGTGTGCATGTCTGCAACACCCTCACCCCCACCAACCACCCTACTAATAAACACCCTCAACACCAACTTCAATTGCTACAAAAATGCGATACAAACACACACATGCACACTCTCATTCCCACCAACCACCCTTCTAATAAACACCTTCATCCCCACCAACCACCTTCCTAATAAATACCGTCACCTCCAACTTTAATTGCCACAAAAATGCCTCCAACTTTAATTACCACAAAAATGCGACAAGCATACACATGCACACCCTCACCCCTTCAATTGCCAAAAAAAACAAGAGATTGATACCTCTACTAATCTTTTTGCACACCCTCACCCCAACTTCAATTAACACAAAAGTGTGACACATCCTCAATCCCAAATTTAATTGCCACAGAAAACAAGAGATTGATACCTCCACCAAACTTTTTGCGTTCGTGGCATATATAACATCAATCTGGGTCTCTGTAATCTGCGCCTTCCACTTCCGAAAGTATGTGCCCTCACATTAAGAAAAAAATCGTCTTGATCTTGATCATAGGCAAAAACTACAAGTGTAGGCATCTTGGTAGATTCTTCAGGTATATTTATATTGGTATTCAATTCTCCGAAAGACGTGTATGACACCTCCAAACTGATATGGAATCTATATCTGCTGCATAACTCAGATTAATATTTCCTTCTTCAAGTTGGACAATTGTCTAAAGTTATATGTTTGTTCTGTGCCCTGACATAAGTCTGAAATCAGATGTTGATCGTGTACATGATTTATTCTCCTTTACTTGAACATATCTTGGATGTCTCTTCTCGGCAATCAATCACATCATTACAACAAGTCACTGCTGTATGGACTTCTCGGGGCACAATTCGATTGCTCGTCTGTAAACTATTAGTGTTTCCCGAACCTTGTTTGTCTGGTGACGGGATTAGAAAGCACCCAACGTGTTTATGGTATCTTACACAGTTTTCTGTGTTTTTTGGAAGGGCAATGATTCTTCTGTTTTGGTGCCTTTGCCCTCATTGGCCTGTCAGTGGCTGCTCAACCTACAAATATTGTTTGGTCTCAACTTGCAAAACCAAGCCCGAGATATGGTTGGTTGATGCAAGTATCTTGACTTCTAAGTGCAGTGTATGTGTTCGGTAGTATTCTCACATTTGAGGTCCTACCTCAGCATACCTTTCGCGGTGTTCTCACATTCAACACTACTTCGTCATACAGGTTTGTTGTTCTGCATTTTCCTTTTTCTCGATGGGATTTCGTAGCCCTTCTCTTTTATCCCATCTCAACTCTTTAAGAGCAATTTTAAAAAAAATATTATTTTAACTTCCTTCTCCTTTAGGCTTTCTCTCGCCTCGGTGGGATCACAGAGTTATTCACGACCTCAATCCTTGAGATTGTTCTTAAATTGCAATTCATGACCAGAGTCACTCACTTTCATACCCCATTAGTTTTAGGGTACACGCAAACAAATGAACACGAAGATGGAGTGAAAATAAAAAGACAATTTATCTCACGAATAGAACATCTCACATCACATGCTTACATCACCCCTTACGAGCTTACGATCGTTTAACCTCCTTACCTTTACATTTAAATTTGGTCACCTGTCATAACATTAACATTAAAAACACATATATTTGAGTTGCCATTATCTCAATAGTTGCCTTCTGACTTTTCCATTCAAACCATCTTAGCAACAACCCACCCTCCTCGGAACATCGCCTTATTTAGAGTCAATACAGGCTACATTTTTCTATCATTGAAAGTCGACACAGACTAAATTTTTTTGTTTCGTGTCCTTGGTAGAGTAGTGCCAAAAAATTTCTCATGATGGGGTAGGATTTTTTTGTCTTCGTTGTTATGTTGATGATTTCTACTTAAGAGGATTCATGTCTGGAATAATTAAAGATCTTTCAAAAATTAGTCTAGACCTCATGTGCAAGAACTGATTTACCAATTGCGCCTATTGTTGGATTTTAATTTTACGTTTAGATGGACTAGAGTCTTCTTTTCGCCTTTATTTTGAGGGGTCTCATTTTTATAATTTGCTAATTGTGAGTTTGTTACTAATGGATTAGATTGGGGGTTTCTTAATCCACCTTAAAGCGGTTTATGTATCGGATTAGTGGGAAAATTGGTCAAGGAGATGTCAATGGTAACACGAAAATTGGTCAAGGAGGTGTCAATGGTAACACACACCTTGCAATCCTCCCCCCCCATATGCAGGCTGATATATGCTCAATAATAAGGTGCAGGAACAAGAAAACCTCAAACCCCAGGTTGCAGGAATAGCATGCCTCGCAACCTAGTATTGTAGGCCACTAAAATCCACATCGCCAAGTTGCAGGACCAGCAACCTCAGGTTGTGAAAATTGGCACCTTGTACCCCCATCCTGCGAAAAAAACATGACCCACAATTCGGTATGGCCAGCCTCCAGAATCCTTGAAAAATTGTTACAATCATGGCTCCAAGCGTGGATAAAAGCTATAAAAGTTTTCTTTACTTTTTTGTGATTTGATTGCTTGGAACCCTCCATCGACTCACTTATCAAGAGGACATTCATTGTCTAGATGGTTTTATTTACAGTGTGTACAGTATATCTCTTGATTCTTTGCTCATCACTGTATTCATATGCACTTGAATTTTGTTTACCTGTTGTTGTATAGGCATTCTGTCTGCAGTATCATGCTCTTTTCAATCCATCTTCATACAACTTCATTCCTGTGTATGAAGCAGTCTTATAAGAAGTTGCATTTTGCAAATGTATCCTAATATGCAGCGATTGATCAGATACAAACCAATAAGTCTTCTCTTCTTCCCATAATACATAAGCTATCTAAACAATCAACCCTTTGATTCTCTTGAAAATTTGAAAGGCCAAATCAAATTGAGTAGGATATTTGTACTCAAATCACTAAGTAGATCATATAATGAATGTTGTACAATGACAATTTTTTGTGTGGTGCCAAAGCAATGCAAGACAGCAAAAAGTTGAAACAAATTCGGCAACCTTTGTCTGTCTTCTTGGACTTGTCGCATGTCCCAAATAGAATCACAAACCGAAATGTTAGCCCTCCAATAGTACTTCCACTGAAAATGATCAACTGCATAGAGTTGGTCATAGAAGAATTTGGAAGTAACTGGTTGGCCATTGGATTTCCAGCAAGTGGGAAGGGGGTGAAGGAGTTGAAGGTAGTAAATTGGGTTGAGGGGTTCTTCTTCTACCAATATGAATGAAAGTATGCAATATTCAAAGTTTTGCAAAGCTGAGTTGTAGTTTGAATCTGGAGGAGCAATATTTATCAGTTGTGCGCTTATTGTCTCTATATGATTGAGGCAAACGAGTCCCTAGCTCATTCCACTCTCTTCTCCAATGAGCCCACCTATGTGCTTGTGATTCAACATGATCCCTACTAATATGTAGAGAAAATTAATAGTTCTTCAAATGTTGGTAATGGAACCAAATATTGGCTTTAAAATAGCCAACTCATCCGTGGCACATCCAAGACAAGAACAACATAGAACATAAATTGAATAACAGTACTTGAAAAATCAATGCAACATTCCAAGCAAAGCAAATAACATCACACAAAACAAAACATTACAAAGTTTAAACCCAATCTTAAAATTTTCTGTAATTAAAAGTACATCAGTTACATAGATGTTTCATCTGCTAGCCCTTTAGCTTCCATCTCGATCTCTTCTCTTTCCTATTTCCCTACTTCAACAAACTCCTGCTATATGCGTGTACCACATATCATTCCTTCCATGATTTGCAGTGCTCTTAATCTTATGCAGCTTGCTTTAGTCCACAACCTAACCTTGCAGGACACCTAAGGTTGTGCAATACAACTTTATGGTAGGCTTATTAATATGCAACTTAACTAGCCCACAGCCTAAACTTGCGGTGCTTTTCAGGGCCCACAACCTAATCTCGTGGTTCTCGCTTGTGCCTTGCAACTTTCTTACATCGTGACCTGAAACGTTTCTTATTGCACAACTTATGCAACCCACAATCTATCCTCGTGGTCTACCTTTTGCCTGCAATAGATGCTTCCGTCGAACATAGTGATTTCTTTGGTCTAAATCTTGCAGGTTGTATTTAGGGGTTGAGTCATTGATTGCATCTAATTTCGTTCGTCATCTGGTTGTGTTTGCAGAGTCATATCTCCACTGAGACTTGGAGTTTTGTTGATGAGAGGTCTACATGAACATTGAATAGTGATTCAAGTTGAGGCCGTCCTCTGCAACATCTGCATAATCTGAGATATCCAGTCATTGACGTTATGTCTGGGTTGGATTAGATCTCTCTCAATTTGATCTACCCTTCTGCTCTCAACTTCTTTTGTGATATTGGTTTCTTCTTGCCTCAGTTCTTCTCTTCATACAATTCTAGCTTCCAGTGGTTTCCTTCTTCTGAAACTTGGCAATAATGATTCCTCGGGCATATTCAATTTTCTCTATATTGCAATGTGGTCCTTACCATACAAAGATAGTTCTTTACATACTCCTGGTTCTGTACTCACAAATCCCCTATGTGTGGCATTAATGTCTGACCTTATTTGCCTCGAGCTTTATTACCAAACTGATGTAAGATATTGCCTGCTTTCTTACCTATCTATCGTCCGATGTGCATCACGTTGAATGTCTTTTCTATAGATAGACAATTCACAAACTCATAAGTTCGGAGTATGCAATGGGCACAGTCTTGACCCAGTAATAAATACCAATACCATATTATTCTAAAACACTCATAGGAGTAGTAATGAATTACAACGTTTCTGACAGACTTGATTAAATATTCAGAAACTACCTTCTTGATGAGAACCATCATCCATTCAAAACATAGACCTCTACAATTGTTGCATTCACGTAACCAAATTGAAGAACACACATGTCCAGTTGATGATGTATCTCTAACAGTCATATTTAGTCTCTAAGTACAAGAAAGGAGTTGCTGATAAAGATGGAAATTATCTCAATTGTCCTTCCATGCTTTCCTTGGTCACAATTATGGAGGCAAAAGGATTTAGTTTAGAGAATGGAAACACATATTGCCTATAATGCAGATTTTGGCAATTGTAGCAGCTCTGTCTTCACCGTCCACAATAATGGGTAGTCACCATAAAAGTTCGATGGTCTGATCTATAGGCAATATGCTCTTTGTGTATCTCAAGGTAGCCCAAAAATGTAATTGATACAAGCAGCATGTTATAGTCAGAGAGCTAGATGATTTGGCATGTTAAGTCCAGCGAGCTCTACTCAAATATTAGGCGATATTAATAGCGACACAACAAGAAAGCAAGAACTGTCAATTCAAATTGGTGACCAGGTGTAGTTGCACCTGCCCACGGAAAGACTTTAAAGTAAGGAATGAAAACTGAAACCTATCCACTTTTGTTCTTACACCATTATTGACTCAACTGGACCTAATGTCTAGACTCTACAGCTTAGATTTGCCAACATATTAAGGACTTCATAAAACATGTTGACAACCTGAAGCCTTATTAATTTTCTTTGCTTGACAAAGGAAAATAATCTTCAGCATCCAAGGCTTCTACTCTTTTTCAGCAGTTGGATATTGACATAGAAAAAAAACCCGCACCCTCTAAAGTTTTCTATTGATGCTACCATCTCACCAAGTAAGAAAGTAGAGGCTTCTGTGAGGAGATTTACAAGACCTACCCGAGAACCTTCAAACAACTAAGCTCTAAAAGAACCATGAGAACCTTTAACATGGACAGATCCAAGAGAACCTTTAACAACTAAGCTCCTTCGCTATTTCCAGTTTTACCTGTACCTCCGAGATGGCCAAATAAAGACTGCAGAGTATCTCAAGAGGTTGATAGCATGCTGCTTGAGAGTCCCTCTAGCACAGCTCCAGGTTTGTTCCACAAAAGCAATAAACCTGCAGAATTTGTTTTTGAGAACCTAAGCCTGAAGATCATTTCATCTTCAAATGCCCTCTTTACTGTGAAATTCATGAACAGTACAACTATCTGTTTAAAGATCCACATGATTCCTCGAGGACTCTTATAGATTATGGGATCAGAAATGCCTGGCTTTGTTTAACCATGAGATGTTTCAGTTTTGGTAGAAAACCTTGTGATCCAGATCAACACACATCTCCAGCTGCACGCAATCACCGCATTTTCAGACTTTGGACAGGCCATGCTCCTAAAGATCTTGTGGTCAGACTGCATTTAGGAGATGGCTCAGACATTGCAGGCTTCAGTAGGCTCTATCAGAGGTCAGCACAATCTTATCATCAATTCTTCTCAGCCTCAAATGCTAGGAGAGATTTTTCATTTTTCCAGTCTCTTTTTTTTTCCTTTCTCGAGTTTAATGCTTCATGGGTTTTGCTACTTCTCTGATCTTTTACTTTGTTAGAGATGCACAAGACACTTCCATTGCATGTTCTATTCATTATTCATACTCCCCTTTTACAGTCACATTGGCTATTTTTGGCAACCAGTGGATATTCATATATAAATTAAATTAAATTACATACCCAATATACCATCCTCGCACATAATCAAAGAAACTAAGAAATCCAAATTAAAGTTGTTCAAAGCTGCAAGCAAGGGCATACCACAATGGAAGATGGAGAAACAATATCACTATTAAGGAAGTTGGAAAGGATGGATCATAAAACAAAATATCCAAGCATGTGCAAGTTCTGCACAAATTATATATATATTTTTATGGGCCAGGTGTATATATAGATACACATATTTCTTTAATTCCAAGAGTTAACTTAAGTGGTTTGACTAGTCATGCTTAAGATATAATGGTCAAGGAGGTTATGAAGTTAATTTACATGGATCCCTTGGGGTTACACATACATGTTGTCTGTCAGCAACATTTACCCTGATAATATCCAAATGGAGAGCACTTCAACTGCCAATGCTAACCACAATAACCACTAATGCTAACCACAATAGCCACTAGTAACCCGTAACCCCAACAACATTTACCCTGATAATATCCAAATGGAGAGCACCTCAAGTGTCAATGCTAACCACAATAGCCACAACCCGTAACCCACCAACAGTATATATAAATATAAATAACCACTAATAACCCACCAACAATATATATAGATTTTTATATTTGCAGTTCTGATTTACAGATTCTGTGCAAGGTTCTGTAATTTATCCCTTTTGGAAGGGAAATCTATACCATTATAAAAATGAAGTAAAATATAACTTTGTTGAGAAAGTAGAATTCTTCTAATGGAATAACATTGTCATTGGTTCTTTGTCAGCTTGAGAAGATTAGCCCTATGAGTCAAGGAAATTGAATTGAATGTAAAGGGAGGGGAGTTCGAACCTCTTCTGATCATCGTGCCTGCGAGAAACAAAGAAGGATGGATGGAATCTACAGGAGGAGGAGGAATTGGAAGACGGATCATATAAAGTCTTGCAGCGCTTGCATGTTTTGGAATTCTTAGCACCCTCAATCTCCATTCTCCTTCTCTTCTCTTCTTCCTCGACCTACAGGCCCTCGCACCCCACCAAATCTCAGCCGTGCCCAATAATATATACGATGAGTATGCATCCAATAATATTTACCATCAAAATGAAGAAATCGACGAGAAAGGAAACGTTTACCATTAGAGAAAATGTGTAAGCGGTGGCAATGAAGTTCGTGCCCCGATGTTGTGTTATATCATAACTATCTTGGTCATAGGAGTAGTAGTTGGATCCACATTTTGTATATGTGGAGCACTAAAACGGCCTTTATCGTGTGAAGGTGAGTTTTTCAACGAGTCAAAGTTTCATTTTTCAATTGTTTTTATAAAATTCCAGGATCTAGGTCATTTTAGAACTGGCTAAAATCTCAAGGTAAAGTTTCATCAGTAAAGTTCCAACACAAGGGTAGAATTGTGATTTTCAGCATAATTCCTATCACACTTAGGGCCAAGCAAAGTTCCCAAGAGAAGGGTGGAACTTTGACTTCTACATAATTCCTATCAGATTTAGGACCATGCAAAGTTCAAGAGTGGAACTATGATTTTTAAAATAATTCGTATTTAATTTAAGACTAATTTTAACCAATAACAAATACTTTGATTTATTAAATAATTTGAGGTTTGTGGTTTAGTAGCTGACATTTTATTTAAATTTAAATTATAAATAAATGAATGTTAATAAAATTGGTGATAATTAATAGAATTAAGCTTTTGAATTTATATAATTATTGATAATATATTTATATGTGAGTATTGTCTTCTTCTTTTTTTTCTCTAAAAATATTTTTTTTAAATTAATTTTATATAATATTTAATACTAAAATTATTTATTATAATTCATTTTATTTTACAAAAAATATTAATGATGACTTTTATGAGTTTGTTAAAGGATGAACAAAATGAATGACATAGTGTTACACTTCCAAGATTTATATATGATAACTAAGACATAAAACTCAATGTCTAACCTTTCATAGTTTAGAATAGATATCATAATAATTTGGTTGTGTTATAGATACATCAATGTTAGTAAAAAAAAAAAATGATGATGACTCTTATGAGTTTGTTAAAGGATGAACAAAATGAATGACATAGTGTTACACTTCCAAGACTTATATATGATAACTAAGACATAAAATTCAATGTCTAACCTTTCATAGTTTAGAATAGATATCATAATAATTTGGTTGTGTTGTGGATACATCAATGTTTGTAAAAAAAACATTATGCAAAGAAGTTGTTTTGTATATAATATTATAGTTTTATAATGTAGTTGTAGTTATAAACCTTGTGGTATTTGTATAAGACTATTTGTGATAAATAAGGTATTTTTTTTTTGTAAGTGAGTGTAAGATCATGTATTATTGTAAGAAGTTATGATACAAAAAAGACAAGGGGAATCCATTGATCTGCCAAAAAGGAAACCAGATCAGAGATCCCGAAGTTGCGTTGTTTGAGATAACAGAGGGGGGGTTGGGCCACCACCAAGGGAAACCGACCCAGTCCTCTGTAAACCAGTTTGAAAGACTAAACCATAACATATACATAAATATAACCAAAAAACAACAGGGGTAGCTCCTATACTGAAAACAATTTGATCTGGTGTTGAACCTGCGCTAGTCTAAGATGATGGGATGTCTTGCGTCACCATCATTTCTTGCCTCGTTCTCCTTCCTCTGCTCCACTGTGTGCATCTTCCCGATATAAGCTGGTGTTCCGCTCCGGTCTGCTGGAGTGATTTCCATGTGGTGGACATAGCGTAGGTAAAGGTGGAATTGGCCTGCCATTCGTTCCATTTTTTCCTTTTGGCTCCTCTGGTCCTCCGCTAGTCTTTTTGCATTGGCCTCCAAATTGCTGAGGCACTTCAGAATTTTCGTGAGCACCTTCTTGTGGTCCCTGATAGTCTCCCTGTTGGTCTCTTTCCAGTCAGCGTTCATCTTGCCTATCAACATTTTTGTTCGTCAGGCCTCCTCCACCGTTTTGTGGTAGAGGGTTGTTTTGGGTTGCGTAGCCCCTGGGTCCCTTATCGCGTCTACTTCTTTAATGAGTTATGTCCAAGCTTTGCCCTTGCGTGTAGTGTTAATTTCTCTCTCCCACCTATTGATGATTGCTTTTCCCTTTGGATCAACCTGCGTCAGAAAGGTACCCTTAGCTTCTCTGGCCGCTTGCTCCATCCTTGTAATCCTTCGGGCGCTTGTCGGGGGTTCTTTTCCCTGGGGACCTTTCTTGCTATGGGTTTTCTTCATTCTTACCATCTCGGCTTGCTTGTGGTGGTTTTTGTATTGGGTTCTTCTCATGTTCCTATTCGCCCCTTCCTGATTTGTAAGACGGGCTCTGTAATTGCTTCTTTCAAATCTGTGGCTATGCTTGGTGTTTCTTCTTTTATGGGATTTCCCCGGCTGTGGGCTCGTATCTGCAATCATGGGCCGCTCATAAAAGTGTATCTTCTTGTCCTTTTTCACTATTTCGAAGTGTGTGCTCTTGGGAGCCCTGTCATCATCTCTGCGCCAATCCTTTTCTCTGCACATTATACGACAATCATTACCACTCCCCGTATCTATACTTGGGTGAGGTGTACCCATACTCGGCCATTGGGAACCCTTTTGTCCTTCGTCCTTTACTTCATGTTGATTAACTTTTCTTCTTTCCCGCGGGCAACCCCTGTACTTCTTCCTATTGACAGGACCGTGGTGTCGTACCTCTTTTTGTTGTGTGACCTAGATCTGCATTGTAAACCATGTTTAGGTGATGGGCTATCGGATTATGCATGGATCCTTCGTGCCCTTCAGTTATTTCTGCGCCTCCATCCTCGATGTGGTCGTTCATACTTTGATTGTCGTCATAGTTTGTTGCCGCTAGCTGGATGCAGTCTATTCGGAACTGACCATTCGGGATGTTACTCCAAATAGTGTCCAGTTCTGGTCCTTACTTGTCGACCCCCTCATTTGCAATTCTATCCACCAGTCCATTTGTTGACCGTCGCACCCAGCGCAACTCCACTGTGCTCCCCATCTACAAGTGCTCCTGAATTTTAGTACCGTTTTGGAGTCTCCTTACTGTGTTGATAACCAATGTGGAGTCTCCTTCCACTATGACGTTTGTCATCCCTTCCTGACTTAGAATCTCGAGGCCGGTCTCCAAAGCTCTGAATTCCACGGCGTTGTTGGTTGAGTTTCCCAGACTCCCAGCATACAGTCAGATGATATTTTATTTACTGTCCCTAATTACTCCTCCCATTCATGTTCGTCATGGGTTACCTTTCGACGCACCGTTGAAATTCATCTTGAGGGAGCCTACTGGTGGTGGTTTCCAGTTGCGCTCACCTACTTGGAGTTGCGGTGGTTGTCTTACTGGATTTGGGTTGTGTCCATCTTTCAGGTGGAAGGCTTCTAGAATTCGGGAGTCCTAGTCTGTGAGTTGCGCTCTTCCTGTCTAGTAGTTGCGGCTCTATACCATTTCTTTTGTCATGGAGATTATTGTTTCCTTGATCTTCCCTTCCGGCCAACTTTGATTCCTGAAGATGCGTTGGTTCCTTTCCTTCCATATTGCCCATATGATCATTCTCGGGATGAGGGTCCAACATAGGTTCACCTCTTTGTTTTCACTATAATTCTCTTTCCAAGTATTGATAGTTATGGAGATGTTACCTTGGATCCTATTTGATTGTCGAAAGATACCTGCCGCCCAGTCCTAGATTTATGTTGTGTAGGTGCATTCGTCAAGGAGATGATTCGTTGTTTCCTCCTTGTCTTGATAGAGGTGGCATCTGGAAGGACCTATGAATGCTCTTTTCCTTAGGTTTTCCAAAGTTAGAATTCGATGTGGAGTATTAACCATTAGAAATTTTTTATTTTTGGCCACTAGGGGCCATTCCGAAGCTTATCCCATTGTTGCGTCGAGTCATCTTGGTCCTGGTCCTCTATATAGTGTCAGGCTTCTTTGAGATTGAATTCCCCGCCGTCTTTTTGTCCCCATCTTAGCTGATCATTTCCTTCCATGATTGCAATTTTTCGTTTCCCCAATTCCTCCTCCACCTCTTTTGCTATTGTTGCGGTTTGGGCTCTATTTTGTGGGGTGAGAGTGTTCCAGGTTCTCCATTTGTTGCGATCTGTTTCTTGTTTCCAGTAATGGTAGTCTTGGGTTTTACCTTGCGTGATCAGCTCCTGTTGGAGTGCCTCCCTGTTTGGTTTCTCCATTCAGGGTTCCTGTTGCCATGCGTCCTCCCAGAATCTAGTTGTTATGCCATTCCTTACTTCCCAAAAGCTATATGTCTGAATCCAAGCTTTATTGCGCCAGGCTAGGTTCCAGATGGCTGAACCTTCCCTGATTTCTCTAAAGCGGACTCTATCTTGGTCGCTTATATCCAGGGCATACTTTCCCTTCCACAGGTTTTCCCATGGTGTGTTAGTTTCTTTGACCCATCGCCACCAAAGTTTAGCCCCGTTGGTGTCATTGGTCACTTGCGGGTCTTGTAGCCCCAGACCTCCTTTTCTTTTTGGTTTACAGACCTTCTCCCAAGCCACCAGGGCCCTTTTTTCCTTGTTTCCACTCCTCGCCACAGGAGTCCCTTTGGATGGTTCTTATTTTTTGCAATATCCCCTTGGGGGTTGGGAAAACAGACATCATAAAGGTTGGAATTGCTTGCAAAACAGACTTGGTCAGAATAAGTCTCCTGGCTAGGTTGAGGGATCTGTAAGTCTAGTTTTTTACCCGCTCCTATAATTTGTTGATTATTCCTTCCCAAGTGGACAATTTGTAGGCTTTGTCTGTCAGGGGTATGCCTAGGTACTTAGTTGGGAGTGCTCTGTGTTCAAAGCCCAGGATGTTCACTAAATTCCTTTGGATTGCGGGGTTGGTATTGAAGAAGAAGATCATAGATTTGGAATGATTGATCTCTGCACCCGAGGCTTCGCCAAACTCTTCTAAGATTCATTTGTAGGCTTTTGCTTCCTTGACTATGGGTATGCCATGAAGTAAGGTGTCATCCACGAATTGTTGGTGCATAGAAGTAGGGCAATTTTCGAAAGGTTTGATACCTATTATTTCACCTGTTGTAGTTGCGCTTTTAATGCTTCTGCTGAGACCTTCCATCATTAGTATGAAAAGGAAGGGGGATAGCGGGTCTCCTTGTCTGATGCCTCTCGTGGGCCAGAAGGGTTTAGCAGGGGCTCCATTTATTGGCAGTGAGTAACTTGTTGTGGAAACTAGGCTGACTATCCAGTTGGTCCAATGTTGGGTGAAACCAAAGGCTTCCAAGATCTTGACCATATAGTGCCAGCTAATTTTTTCATAAGCTTTTGCTAGGTCCAGTTGTATTATCATTCCCCCTCTCTTCTGAAGCTTCAGGGTGTGGATCAACTCATGGGCATGAATAATATTGTCCATTATCTATCTCCCTTCCATGAAGCCTGTCTGTTCCCGTGAGATCGGTGTGGGTAGGAGGGGTTTCAATCTATTTGCTATAACTTTGGAGATTATCTTATAAACCACGTTGCACAGTGTTATGGGTCTATACCGATCCGGGGTTTCTGATTCATTTTCTTTGGGGATTAGTGTAATCATTGTAGCATTGAGCGCTTTTAGGATGGAGGCTGACCTTCTAGAGTCTTCCACCACCCTATAAACGTCATGTTTGACAATTTCCCAACAGGCTTTGAAAAACTCCACTGTGAAACCATCTGGTCTTGGGGCTTTCCCGTTCAGCATTTCCTAGAGTACTTGGTCAATTTCCTCCTCCGCAATGGGTTTGTTCAGGTTGTTATTTTGTTCCTCGGTGACCGGGCAGGGGATATGTTGGATTATCCTTTGTATGGCCTCCGTTCTATTCTGGTTGGGTTACTGGGCTATCCCGTGGAAGTGGTTTACCAAAGTAGTTTCAATCTGCTTATGTGATTCTCGCTCTATTCCGTCCTGGTCCTTAATCTTTAGGATTTTGTTATGGGTTCTTCTAGCCATGGTTGTTCTATGAAAAAACTTGGTGTTTTGTTCTCCTTCCTTTAGCCATCTGATACGGAACTTTTGTCGCTAAAGTGTTTCTTCCTGCTGGCATCGAGCTTCCCATTCCTGGTTCATCTGGATCTCTTCCTTTTTTCGTTCCTCCGTATAGCCCTCCGAAATGCAGGTTTCCTGGAGTTTTTTCATTTTTTCCTCTATTTTGTTTTTCTCTTGGTTTATGTTCCCCAAAGTGTCCTTGTTCCACTCCTTGAGCCTGTATTTAATATACTTTAGTTTCTTATAGAGTTTGAACATCCTTTTCCCTTGTTCTGGTTGCTCCTCCTGCCACCACTGTTTGATTCTTTCCTTGAAAGTCGGGTGTTCAATCCAGAATTTCTCAAATCTGAAGGGTCTGTTATTTGGTGTGGTTTGGAAACCTGCTTCCAGTTGCACTGGCCAGTGATCAGATCCCCCCCAGGGGAGGATGTTGCAGTTTAAGGTTAACCCCTGCATAATGATTGACTTCGATACTAGGAATTTGTCGAGTCTTATTGCTACCTGATACTGATTCATCCGTTTATTGTTCCAGGTGAACTGGGCATTATTAGTTTTGAGGTCTACCATCTCCGTTGTGTCTATGAACTTTGAGAATTCCTCTGCATCCCTATCCAATCTTCTTGTACCTCCTTTTTTCTCCACAAGTGATGTGATGATGTTGAAGTCCCCCGCTAGGATCCATTGGGGGTTGTTGGATCGGGTTTTAAGGTCTTCTAAGTCTCGTATCATTCCTCTCTTTTCCTCTGACACCTAGGGGCCATACACATTAGTGCATAGAATCACCTATGTGTTCCCAATGATTTGCATGCAAATCGTAAGGGTGTGCCTGGTCGCTTCGGCTGCTATTAGACTCAGTACTTGTGGGTTCCACAAGGTGAGGATTCCTCCTGCCATTTGCTGGCCCTCGATAGCCACCATCTTGTACTTGCGCCAATGTTGTTTACTGATTTCCTCCATTTTGTCTATATTGCATTTTGTTTCTTGCATAAAACATAGATCTGGTTGTTCTTGCTTTAATCTAGTCCTAAGGATTCTTTGCTTTCCTAAGTTGTTTAGGCCTCTTATATTCCAGGTTATAACCTTCATTTAAACATGTGGGGGGAAGTTGGGGAAGAGTTTCTTGATCTTACCCGAGTTTATCAATAGCGCTCCAAGCTCCTGTAGGGATACACTATTTGATTTCCTGCCTTTTTTCCTCCGTGTCTGCTTGGGTGAGAGTTGTGGTTGTCCCTCGCCGACTTTGACTCCTAGGTGTCCAATCTCCCCATGTGTGCGCTTTAGTCCTCTAGCTTTGGCTTCCTCCCTTAGGAGAAATAGGTACTAAATGCGGTCAAGTTGCTCTGTTGGTACATTGTCTACTCCCTGTGATCCGAATTATTTTCGGCACGAAATGAGAGCGGAGATATAATAAAGAAATGCACAGAGATATTGCAGATATTCAATAATATAACAGAAATGTATCAGGGATGCAACCATAAAC
>JZKD02S1887334.1:376264-390622 GCA_000966675.3 Picea glauca | reverse complement strand
AATGCCAAAAGTCCTAGACATCCAAAAACCTAACCCTAGGAGATGAAGCACCAAAAGTCATGTGGGCCCCGTTTGGGTAAGTTGGTGCATCAACTTCCCGGTGTCGTAACTTTTGTATATGATCTCCGTTTTAGGCGTATGATAGCTCGTTGGAAAGATCTATCCGAGAACTACAACTTTTGGCTAGAGCAACATCGATCTACGATCGATGTTGCTCCCCGTTTTCCCAAAAAACATCGTTTAAGGCCTCAAAATGGCCCCGGAAGTTAAAAACTGCTAAAAATAGTAAATTACCAAAATTGCCAGAAACATGTTTTGGGCCAGTTGGAGAAGGTGGGTGGCCACCGATATCCACCTGGATCACCCTGTCTTTTCCATTGCTCCAGTATGTTCAGGAGATCTATCCCTTCCCTTTCCACAAGGTCTCTGAGATCAGGATCTCCTATGCCTACTTTGCTTGGGATCATTTCCGCATCTCCTTCTACATCTTGCATGGGGGTGTTGTCGTCTCTGATTTCTCCATCCATTGGGGTTGCACAACTCCCCTGATCCTTCTTGTTACTTGGCCGATTTGTGGGCTCATTTGTTGCTTGTTCTCTGATTTGTTGAGCTCTTGCTGAATCCTTTTTGTTTTCTACCTCTCTGTTGGTTTAGTCCCTTCCGTCCATTTTATTCCAGGTCTCTGGGTTATTTCTTGTTGGAGCAACTTTATTCATTGACCACTCATTAAAACAGTGTGAAACCGATGTGCCAATCCATTGGATCTTTAAATTATAGATTGCATACAAACGATGCCACACTGCCTTTGTGAATGAGCAGTTGATTAAAATGTGACAGACATTTTCAAAGTTACAGTTGCAAAGCTTGCAAACACCCGGTCCTTCCCAACCTTTCCTTTGGAGTGCATCCCATGTTAGGATTTTGTCGAAAGTTGCCAGCCACACAAAAAGTTTAATTTTGAGTTGCACAGGCCATTTCCACAGATTCAGAGTCCAAGAATTTTCACAATGGAAATTTAAAGGGTTGATCAGATCTTGATAGATATTATTTGTTGAAATAACACCGGATCCATCCCCCCGACCCACACCAGGGAATCCGTCCCCAATCTCAGCGTAACACCTGCACTCCTTAACGTAGTAACAAAACTGTTCCATTCTGCAGCAATCTGACTGGACAGACCCAAAGACTCACTAGTACACCATCGATCTTGGAAGAGAGAACCATTATCGGTTTCTCTAGCCTGAACCAGGACTGTAATGTGCTTAATGTACAGGTGTGATCGCAGAGAGCTTGAGAGAATCGAACTGTTTTCCAAACCAGCAATTAAATCCCTTCCCAAATAAATCGAGTTGCTAGAAACCGGGCTCCACCGAATCCAGTGCAATAATATAAAAATACTCTTTGTCATTCCGCACCAAAAGCTTGACACTTTCTATTGTTTGTGGGTTGCTTTACGAAGCCAGTTGACCACTTTGATTTCCCCCGAGTATTTGTCCACAAGTATTCTATGCCAGATGCTATTGACCATGAGCACTCTCCAAATTGTATTAGCCAATAAAGCAGATTTAAATGTAGATGGAAGTGATGTGAAGCCTTCTGGCCACTCCACAAGAATTCAAACATAGATTGTCGGATTCGATTTAAAACAGTTTTTGGAATCCTCTCCATAGTCATCCAGAAGATGGATTGACTCTCCAATACAGCTTTGACCAAGATCAATCTACCTTCGATCGATAGCCATTGATTGCACCAGAGCCCAATTTTCTTTTCAATCTTTGCCACCAACTAGCCCCAATCTTCAGCTTTTGTAGCTTCAGGCTTTAGATAGTAGCCTAAATACTTGAAACCAGAGTTTAATTCAGAAAAGGTAAATGGTAAGATAGCTTTAAGTTGATTAAGCTCCGGATCTTCCAGTCCCCAGAGGTGAACTGTTGTTTTTGAAGGATTTATGAAAAGACCTGAAACTCCACAGAAAGCTCGAAGAATATCAAAAATCAGTCTCCACTCCAACGGATATGCCTTGACATTACAAGAACATCATCAACAAACATTAGGTGAATAATTTTCAATTGCTTAGTTACCTTAATCCCATAAATACTATGATCATCGTTGCCCCTGGAAAACATCAGGCTAAGCCCTTCCATAATCAAAATAAACAGATACGGGGATAGTGGGCATCCCTGACGAAGTCCCCTCCAACTTTTAAAGTAATATGTCACCTCTTCGTTGATCAAAACAACAAAGGTAGCACTAGATACACAACACATTATCCAATCAGTAAGCTTCACCCCGAAGCCTACTGTGAGTAAAATCAACCTTAAGTACTCCCAATCAACGTTGTCATATGCTTTTTTAAGATCTAATTTCAAGACCAGAGATTTGATTTTCTTGTTTTTTATGCTATGGAGAGTTTCATGGGCCGAACTTATGGCATCTTGTATCCTTCTTCCCTTTAGAAACCCCAGTTGTTTTGACGATAGACACTTTGACATAATCGACTTTATTTGATTTGCAAGGATTTTTGAGATCACCTTATAAATAAGATTGCATAAAGAAATTGGTCTAAAGTCATCAAAGGAGCCCAACTTACTTACCTTAGGAATAAGGGCCAGAAAAGTAGAATTGAGACCTCCACAAAGTTGGTCTTTTTTTCTCGAGTCCTCCACCATCTCGAGAAGATCCTCACCCACAAGATCAAAGAAGAAGATAAAGAACTTTGTTGTCCATCCATCAGGCCCAGGGTTTCTTTCTTTTTTAAAATTTCCTAGAGCAGATTTTATTTCCTCCAGCATAACAGGTTTAAAGAGCGTTTCTGCTTCATCCTCAGACAACATCCTGGGATAAAGGCTGGAGATCCTAACTAGCTCCGAAAAGTTGGTTCTCTCTTTTTCTCTAATTTTTTTTTTAAATAACTAACAACCTCCTCTTTAATCGTCTGTTGCCCACTTAAAATTTCTCCATTACCCGAAATAAGTTCCCACACATGCTTTCGGTTCCTGTTATAACTAGCCATATTGTGAAAGAATTTGGTATTAGCATCACCACTTTTTATCCAAGTAATCCTGCTACGGATTCTCCAAGCTTCCTCCTCTCCCCTAAGAAATTTGTTTCTATTTGTTTCCATCTCATGGAGGTACCTTTCATCCCCCAGCTATAAGGGACCCTCAACCGATTTATTTAATAGCTGCTCTATTTCCAATTCACAATTTTCCAATTGAATTTTTTCATGAACCTTTACCTCTTTAATCCAGCATTTTGTTTGTCGCTTGAGTTCTTTAAGCTTCCATACGAGCCGCTGCTGATGGTTACCCTCCACCATAAATCGGGGGTCCTTCCACATTAAGTGAACCAGATTAATGAAATCGGAATCCTGCAACCATTGAGAATTAAACTTAAAAGGAAACGCTTTGTATAGGGGTGACTTCTCCAATTGTATAAGAATAGGAGCATGATCTGAAATAAAGGGATATTCCACCCAAGATATTGAAAGAACCAAAGTGGACAAGGAACCTTCAGAAACTAAACATCTATCAAGCCTTCTAGCAACAACGGACTGACTAACACGACCATTGTGCCAGGTTGGGACCAGCGTGGTCGGCTTAAGATCAACCAGCTTCAAGGAGGTTAATAAGTCTGAAAAAAAAATCATTTCTACCTAGAAGAAAGGAGCCACCCCAGTTTTCATCCGAGGACAAGATGAAGTTCAGGTCACCTGCTAAGATTAGATTCGGGGTAGAAAGGATACCGTTGTTTGCTACTGAACTCCATAATTTATTTCAATCTTTGCACGGCCCATAGATATTTAGGAGTGCCAACTCCTTTTTTGAATGAATACAACTCCCTGTTAATAAAATACCTCCTATAGTCAAAAAAGGATTCAGATCAAAAGCACTTGGATCCCATGCAACCAATAGCCCACCAGAAGTGCTTATAGAGTTGACTGTAGAAGCTGCCCATGTTGGACGAAGTTGGAGCACACAATCTCTCGCTTTATATTCATCTGAAAGAGTCTCTTGTAAGAAAACAATGTTCGGTCTAGTACAATCCAACAATCTACGAACCGAGGCAGTTTTGAGGGTGCCTCCAATCCCTCTTATGTTCAAAGAGAGTAATAACATCACTTTGCCCTTGCCAGGGCCTTCATTGCTCTAAGGGCCCTAGTATCCTGGGAAGAATGATTACTGTCATCTGCAATCGAACTAGAACTCGCATGTTTCTTATGAGTGCTTATCATTTTGAAAGGTGAGAGTTCTGAGGCTAAACCTCGAGACCAAGTAAAGGCCTTACCCCCCCTTTCAGGCTGAGAGGAGGACGTGCCAGTATCCAATTTAGCATCTACGGCTTTCTTTCCAAGGAAAATGGGAAGCGACTCAGGGTTATGGTGCACATTTAAGCTAGGAAGGAGCGAATCAAGGACTACATAGAGCTTAGAGTCACTCTCCTTCGTCTCTCTTGAGCCTGGAAAAATTGATGGGATACTAACTACTTCTTCCAGGGAGAGTTCCGAAGGCTGGTTAATATTGACTGAACGAGGAGGAGAGGATGGATTTGGACCGCATAATGGAGAAGAATGTTGCAAGGAAGTGTCAGACTAATGCCGCAAGTCAGAGGATATGGATAATGTAGCAGTCTCAGACATGTTTGGAAGGGTTGAACTCAGAAGACGAGAGGGATAAGACTGCAAGGTTGCTTCAGAAGGAAGTTGTAAGGGGGGTTTGGGTTGGTTCCTTGAAGACGCAATGTTGGAGGGTGTAGAAGGGTAGGTACTCAAAAAACTAGAAATGGTAGGCTATGTAGCTGCTTCAGATTGGTTAGTCAGGTTGGGTAAATGGGGAAGTGGTACAACAACAACTCATTTAGGAGATGAAGAGAGGGAGGGTTGAGGATGAGAGGGTTCAAAGGATGAGACACCTGGTTCTGTTATGGAAGTCTTTAACTGGGTGTTCCTCAATAACCAATCTGAGGAGTTGATAGCTGACTTCTCCTCACTGGACAGGGACTTAAACAATAGGGGACATAGGGCTTGTAACTTACCAGTAAGGCTATCAACAGGCTCAAGCTGCGTAGATGTAGAGATTCCAGAGGTTTCTTTCAAGAAATTCAAAGAAGCATCATCTTTTGTATAAGCTGGAGGACTCCTCTGTAGTTCAGACTCTTCAGAAAAGTCCTCCTTAAACATTCCCTTACAGTCCCTTCGAAGGTGACCCGTAAGGCGACAACGGTTGCACCTAAAGGGAAATCCAAGATAATCCAATGGCTGAGTGATCCTTCACCCTCTCTGTTCTATCTCTATGGTTTCAGGAAAACCAATGTAGATGTCCATTTCCACAAAAACTCTTCCCATTTTCCGCATCGAGGATTTTAGTAACTTGTAGTCATGTGCAATAAATCGCCCCAATGTATCTCCAATAGCCCTTATGGCTTCTTCATTCCACAAAAACAGCGGGAGACCTGGTAGGAGTACTCAGAGATGTTTGAACTGAAAGTAATCCTTGTCAGGGTTGAAAGCTATTCTCTAGCGTTTTAACATAAGACTGCTTCCCCCAAAGACCCAAAGCGATCTCAGAAGGAGGATAGCGTCCTTAGGGGTGTTGCAAATAAAACCCAGCCATCCTTTCGTTAGATAAATGAGCTCAGTGAAGTAACCAAGGAAAGGAACCCATTGGAGTTTTATCAAATCTTCAAGAGAGCCTTTACTCAGAGATTTATAGGATACCCGACCAACTAACAAACATAGTGCCATTCTGCAAGTATCCTCTAATCCCACATCATTTCCTAAAACCAGACGCTTAGACTTCTTGTTGGCTTTCCACAACTTACGACGAAAGGAGAGAGACTGGACCTTAGCACCAACTTCCCTGTGTCACTGTTGAGCAGATGAAAAGATTGAAGGTCCAAGCTGAATAGAGGTAGCAGGCTCAGTCCCAAAATCTTCTAAGGGAGGAACATTAGCCTCTACAAAAGAGGGGGAATGCAGAGCATTAAAAGAAGGATTACAAGGATGACCATAATAGTGTAATGACTTGTTTATAGTAGGTGCAGTACCCAAGGGTCCCATCTACAGCTCGACCACTTTGTCAAATAGCCCCATTCGCCTCCAGGTTTTCTTGTCATCCGGGCTCGTTAGAATCTTAACCTTGCATTCCAAGTCTTTATTGAAACTGTCCATTGGGTCCACAAGATTCCAATCAAACTATCACTGTAGAAGCTGACAAGCACACCGTTCAAAATAGAAGTCTTTGAAGCGGCCGTGATCCCAGGAGACTGACCCTCTTTGTAAAATGCACCGGTAGCAGTGAACAAGAAGTTCCACCCACTTAGGAACAATGAAGTTGAAATGGAGGCTCTCGGTCCAAGAAGTAGGATCTGGAACCCAGGAGACTGACCCACTAAGTTATAATCTCTAGTTGAGAATGAACTATCCCACCCACTCAGGCTCAGGGAAGCGTAAAGGGAGGGAGTGAACAGTCAAAGGCAACAAGGTCCGACAAAACCATTCAACGTGAGTGAGCGCAAGCTTGGAAAATAAGGGAACACTGAGAGACAAGCAAATCTATAATAAATGATGATTGTTTCCCCAGCTTCCTACAACATAAGCTATACTATAATGAAAAAAGAAGACAGAAACCAGTCATTCGGTCGCCAGTGGTAGAGAAACTGGTAAGGTTCCGCAACAGATTGATGGGCAGTCAAAGGCACCAAGGTCCGACAAAACAAAGCAGCACAAGTGAACGCGAGTTTGGACACTGAAAGACAAGCAAATCTCTAAAAAACGACGACTGATACCCAACTCCCTACAGCAGATACAATACTATAATGAAAAAAGCAGACAGAAGCCAGTCATTCAGTCGGCAATGGTAGAGGAGCTGGTAAGGTTCGGCAACAGATTTGAAAAAACTTCCCGCCCCGTATCGTTCGGCTCCATCCTCACCATCCTCCATACCCAATGACGAATAACCTAAAATGTGTATCAGTGTCAACCTATATACAAGTATCACTATGTTTTCATCAATGTAATGTTATTATTTTTCATCGATGTAAGGTTATTCTTTTGTGTTTTCATCAATGTAATGTTATTCTTTTGTGTTGGATGGATTTATATTTCTAGAGGAAATCATGAAGTTCATCATTTTTTGGTGATTATATGGTGAATCTCTACCTTAAAGACAATCTTGTTATGAAATATATTATTACTTCCTTTTTTTTTCATAAGTTCTTGGATTTAGTGGAAGTGATATTTTATGGTGATACTATTTTAGATTTGTTTCATCACCTTTCAACTACAATTTGGCTTTTTTTTCCAAGTATATTATAATGGTAGTGTTTATTTTTAACTTGGGGTCACTCCATGTAATTTAAGGGTTAACAATTTTAACTTTTTAAAGGTTATATATATATATATATATATATATATATATGATTAATATTGATAAAGAACTTATGTTGGTAACTAGTTGATGTTAGTGGAAAGTAAATTTTTAGAATTTTCTAAAAAAATAATTATAATAGATGTTTTGGGCAATGTGAAGAAAGTTATGGCTCCATAAATTTGACATTATGGAACTACCATTTACAAGAAACAATAACATGACTTAAAGATATATCTTTGTGTTCATGTCTTTGATTCAAATTATTCAACATAGGTTTGGAAGGACAGTCATAAAAAATAAAAATAAAAATTACAACTAAAATTTTGTCCTATTTGATGTAATGGTTGTGAAGATATAAGTATTTTAAATTCAAGGCTTGAAGCCCTATAATTTTAGCCGATTAAAACTTATGGTTGTTGTTAGGCCCTTTGTTTCAAAGACTGCCAAGTTTTGCGGACATATGAAGGTTTTGCAGAATAATATAGTACACCCGTAGTGGATCCAAGTGGCGGAAAGCTGATTACCACTGCTTCAGCAAGGAAAAAGAGTGATGAGTTAGATGGTAAAATCAACGGAAATAACTAGAACATTCGATCGCATGCCAAAAGGACGCGAAATCAAGAAAGCGTAACAGTGGAATCAAGAATCCAATAAGCCCCATGGAAAAGTTATAAAACATGAAGTTATGTAATGGGTTGGGGTTTTGTTTTGTCTTAAGTTTTTGTTTGGGGTTTTCCATTGGTTCTGTTGTTGTTGTCCTATTGTTGTGGCGTTTTGGGTTTTGTTGTTATTGAGCATTACTGAGCAGAAATGCAACTGCGTAGAGTTTCATAGTCGATATCGGGTACCTCATTACCGATTCATTTGTATAAGTCTTGATAGCAAGAAATGTATTCAATATATGATCAATTGTCATAAGATACTATATGTTGGATTATTCGGGCACCCAAAAAATTGTCAATATGTGGATGAATGCATGGTTTCTTTCTTGTGTAATATTTTCTATTCTGCGTAATTGCTAGTTGTGTTGTTTTTTAAACAACTTATGTAATGTATGTTTTTACGTTGATGTTGCACAACATGGATTATTTAATACTTTTAATGTTATAAGCCTTTCAATGTTACAATATCTTTACCTTTAAGTATGGAATTGTACTGTAATGCGCTGGGCTTGATGGTGTGTCCTCTTTAACTTGCTTTATCACACAAGTCTCAATAGCACTTTGGGTGAGACCTCCTTCACTTGTTGAAGGTTGAATATGCCAGAGCAATTAGACTACATCGATACCTCTGTTGGTAACCTCTAAGAACCCCGATCTCCAATTTTGCACCAACAAATGGTTTCATTCTTGGGACCTGACTTCTAAGTGAGTTTTTAGAGGATGCAACATCACATATTTAAGGTTGACATTGAAAAATGGTGGGAAAGAAGGTGTGACAAGTTCATATTTCAAGAAACCGAGCTACGACATAGAATTTTGAGAGTTGTGAAGGACACAATCTTTTATTCTAAACCAGTCAGCGATCAATACAAGATCTTTTGGACCTGATTCCCAGAAGAGGTCTACTAGTGGCTTGATTGGTTGCAGGAAGCACAGAAATTTAAAGATTGCATCAAGAAAAGATTCAATAAGACTATTGAGTGGCTAGCTTCTCTTCGCAATTTGGATCACTAGATTTGTCGAGCTATGGATTTTTGGGTCCAAACTACCCTGGAAGGATACATCATTGAATTTTCTGCATAAAATCACCAGTCATTCTCAAAGGTAGAAGCAATATTTTAAGAGGGAGCCTGAGGGAGATTACTGAGATAAATTTCGTTGTGGATGAAGATCTTGTTGGTGGAGGAAGGATTGTTATCGGTTCCTATGGTTGAAATGGCAGAGTAAAACCCTTTGTGCATGAGGGGTGGGTGATTCAGGCGAGGATCCATGAGTTTGGATACATATGTTTTTGAGATATGGGGGGTCATCGTGAGAAGAGTGCCAGAGACAAGTGGGATCAGAAAAAGGTTGTGGTGATTTAAAAGAGGTGGTGAGAACAGATGCACAAGTTGATGAAGAGGCTTGATCAGTTACGCAAGGGGATCAACCTCGAGAAGAGTCATAAAAGAGAGTTAGAGAAGTTGAAAGAGTTGTAGTTATGAGGAAGGATGGTTAGCCAATGGTTGAAGGAGAAGTTTGGAGAGAAAGATGAGAGTTCTAGAAAGAGTAGATGAGATGGAGAAAATTCAAAAGGAAGAATCAAGATCGAAGTCACCACCGAGGAACAAGACTTAGTTGTAACCTCTGCAGAATTGCGAGAGAACCAACTCCTGCATCTCCTGAAGATACAAAATACACTACATGACCTTATACAATATGACCTCCTAACGTGACCCCCCAGGTTAAAGAATCCCATCACGAAGACGCAAGAACCAACCTTGGATTACCTAGTCCCTCAACGCAATCTTCCAATCTGGTAAATTCTACAATACATTCTCCGATAATTTCTTTTATTTCCCTCATTCTAATCCAACTAGTTCGAGTTGTACCAGTAGCAATAGTCTGGTAAGTTCTTTAGTGTTATTACAACCAAGACCTTTAGGATTTATCTTGATAGGCTCCCCAAGTCCTGCCATGGCGCATCAACACGCCAGATCCCTCACCCGATACCCATAATTTTTGGGTAAAGGGGATGAGGATGTTGAACAACATTGGTTCCTTTGTGAGGCCATCTAATGGTCTCACGAGACTTTAGATGCTAATAAACTAGTTGAGTTTCATATCATGTTAAGGGGTTGGGCATTAAAATGGTATATGAAATTCATCGAATAGGGGAATCCCCATGGGAAACCATTTCCTTTACCGCGGGTCAAACAAAAATTTATAGTTGAATTTAAGCTACCCCAATCCAAGCAACAAGCTCTTTCTGAACTATGGGAAATCAAATAGAGAGATGGGGAATCTACCTAGGAGTATAATCAAAGATTCAAAGATGTGATAGGGAAATTGGCCAACCCCATTCACTAAGACCACCAGTGGGAATGGTTCATTCGGGGATTGTTACCATTAAATCAGATTCCATTAACCCAACAACAAATAACTATATTGGGGAGAGCCCTAGAACAAGCCATGAAAATTGAGGTGATGGCAGGATATCCTGGCAACTTGCGGGTAATAAGACCACCCGATGACTATAATATTACCCAACAACAAGGACAAATTTTTGCCTTGAGTGATAAGATTCAAGAATTGACCATTCCTAGAGAAGTCTACCCTCAAGTATGGTGTATTAGACCCCCCTCGCAACCCATGTCACCTCCACCAATAGGACTGTATGGAGGAGTTGCAAAAATCACAACTACAACACCATTCCATGGTCCTGTGCAGTACCACGCCTTCCCAAACCATCAGGGTAATCAAAATAATGATGATTATGAAATCTGTCGAAGCCATGGGAATCCACCTCGACATTGCCCAATCCTACAAAAATACACCCTTGTCCCGAACACAGTCTATTGTGAGTTATGTGGGTCCCCTACTCACACCACCAATTAGTGTCGTGCTTTAGATGCTCTTCCAGATAGACTAGATTGGTCTGCATTCAAGGTTGATGAAGCTCCTCAAGGATTTGGAGGAGGACATCGGGGTGGTAGGGGTTTCAGAGGTGGACGAACTGGCGGAATAGGGCCAACACGGTGTTATAATTGTGAGGAGCAGGGACATCTCGCTAGAGATTGTCCTCTTTTGAGACGACCTTGGTGTGCCCATTGTAGAAACAACACCCATGCCACCAAGGATTTCCCTAAATTGATCGCTAAGTGGGAGGATCGCGCAAGGCAGCGAGGTGACAATTTAAAAACTCGTAGCCCTCACCTAGCACTGAAGAAAAAGCGCTCAATATTAATATTGTTACTAGAGGTGGAACAAGGACTGGTGTCGATGTTGATACCTCAACTCATAGAAATATTCACAAGGTGGTACTGGAAGATGTTCCATATGACCCCCTTGTGCAAAAATAGTTCTCTAAGGACGTTTTTGAGATATTATGATAGGTTTCTAATCCTGCAATACCAAGACCTGCAAATTCAAGTCGTGAACATCACCCTAATCTCGCGAAAATTATGTGGCTTAGAAAGATCCTCCATCGAGACCCCGATCGACTATTGAATTGTGGTTCTGCTTACTCTATGATATTTTGGATGATGGACAATTGACCAAGGAGTTGTAGAACAAGATCGAGGGTATTTTAGAGATTGAAATGAACCCAGAAAAGTTGATTGTTGCTCATCTTTCCGAAAGACACGGAAGTAGAATACAAAGAAGGAGGCAGAGATTTGGATGGGAATTTAGACTAAATACTCACATTGTCGGCTACAAAATTAGTGATGATATGCTAGATCTGGGGTCTGACATCAACATCCTACTGAAGAAAACCTGGGAAGCCATGGGTAAGCCCAAGCTGGTCTATTTGCCCATTCAGTTGTGGATGGCCAATCAATATTGTATATATCCTATTGGACGACTGCAGAATGTTGAATTGGACTTAGATGGAGTCAAGACAATGGATGACTTCGAGGTTATAGAAATAATGGGTGAGAAGGATCCATACCTGGCTCTTTTGGGTATCGACTGGGCTTATGAGAATTACATTTTTGTAGATATTAAGAAGGAACTCGTGACCTTTGAAGCAGATGGTATGAAAGTCACCCAACCACTAGATCCCTACCGAGGTCCTTGTTATACGGATCTGGTAGAGAGTAATATGGAAGAGGGTGTATTGGACCACCTCTGTACTTTGACCATGGGGAAGCGAGTAGACTACATTAACCTGACTACAAATGGCTCAATAAGTTGGCACAATATTCAATCTGCAGGTGAATATTCTGAGGTCACTTTTGACAACTGGAAATAGGGAATATATGAGAACTTCTCATGACATTGCGCGACTATCAGAGCATCCAAGTGGATTGGGTCAGAAGTTAGAAACTACCCTGTCTATGATGGCACTTTATATTTATGTAGCTTTATGGTTGAGTTATAGGATAAATTCGCACCAAACCAAAGAATTATTGTACTTGATGTTGAGTTAAGATCTCTTCAACAAGATGGTGGGCCACCCACAAGGGTACTTTATCTTCCTAGGATGAAGCAAAGTGTGCCATCCAACACTGTTTTATTCCCCCTTCGCAACTTACTTTGTTTAATATGGAACAATCATGTTTGGAATTATATGATGGGCTTTCAGATCCGAGAGAGCATGTTTCACACTATATTCAGGTATGGGAAGTTGCACAACTACCTTCCCAATTGTGGGTGCATCAATTTATTCATTTATTGGGACAAATTCTAGTTGCTTGGTATATACATGAGGAAGCTCGATGCCAAATTGGTTGCTGGAAAATCCTTCAATGACAGTTCTGTCAAGACTTCTTATTCTCGGGTAAGTCCCATGAAATCACTATAGCTTTGCAACAGATTAAGAAAGTACTTTTTTATTGAAGTTAAGACTATACATCATCCTTCTATTTGTTCTGATCATGAGTACCTCATTCATCATATTCTTTACCCATCCTCTACTCGACTACCTATGGTTTGTCTTACTATTGATAGAGACCCAGAAAATCTCGATGACCTTGAGGACCTTAGACATTTGACATTTCAGGAGTTTGAAGGGTCTAGGGGGGTTAAAGATATTATCTCAAATGATGTCCAAAGTTCCAATACCAAACCCTTGAAGCTGCATAAAGTCAATATAGGAATTGATGATCATCCTAAGATATAATCCACTAGAGACTATTGGGATGAACAAACCATGACAAAGATACATGCTTTGTTGCGGGAATATGAGGATCTATTTCCTACATTTTTTTTTCAGAATTAAAGAGTATTAAGGGATATTTATGGTAGATGAGGATAGAGTTAAAGTCTGAATCAAGACCAGTCAAGCATAGTCCCTATCGGCTTAATTCCTGAGTTAAAGAGAAAGTGAAGAAGGAAATCAACAGAATGCTCACAACTGGGTTGATTTTCCTTGTCGATAAGGTTGAATGGATTAGTCATATCGTGATACAAACCAAGAAAGGTATGTATGATATATGAGTTTGTGTGGATTACATAAGCTTGAACATTGCTTGTGTACACGACCCCTTCCCCACCCCCTTTAGCGATGAGGTATTGGATCAAGTAGTGGGAAAGGAGGCATACTCCTTTACAAATGGGTTCTTTGGATATCACCAGGTTAGAATCATCGATGACGATAAGAAGAAGACTACTTTCACTACTGAGTGGGGATTATTTGCATATAATGTTATGCCTTTTGGGCTTAAGAACGCCCCAACAATGTTTTCTCATATAGTCATTGCAGTATTCCGCTATTTCATTCACAAGTTTCTGGAGGTCTACCTAGGGGTTTGAACTGTATACAACTTTCTTAAAGCGCACATTGGGCTATTCCTATTGTGATTATACCATTTTCTGCAACTACATATTTCCCTTTATCCGAGACAGTGTATTTTTTGCGTACTCTTCGGGAATCTGCTAGGTCATATTGTTTGTAGGGAGGGAGTGTCGGTCGATCCTGTGAAAGTCATAGTAATTCTCAATATGTCTCCTCCTACCATTGTCAAACAACTGCAGACAACCCTGGGATATATAGGATATTATCGTCGATTTATCCGGGGTTAAACGAGCATAATTGCACCGTTGGAACAACTACTGAAGAAATCTAAGGAATTTCGTTGGACTTGTTATCACCCCATAATTTATGGGAGTCATCTTATGACCTGGATATTATCTGTATCTGGTGATTTGGTTGACAAATGATATTGCATTCTTCAAATAATTTGTAAAAAGAAAAAGAACAAGAAAAAGAAAAAAAGAAAAAAGAAAGAGAAAGAAAAGAAAAGAGGGCTAAAAAGAATTGAAGCAAAGGCCCCATGCAATAATAGCAACTTGGTCATACCTTTCAAGCATGACCTAGTTCTTTTAAATTTTCAATGTGGTTA
>JZKD02S1887334.1:331670-364924 GCA_000966675.3 Picea glauca | reverse complement strand
TAAGTGCTTGTTAATTGGAGTTATTTTCCTTACCTTTTCTTCGGTCCATCACTTAAATTATTAAAGATCCAGTGAGGGGTGTTATCTCGCCTTGTGAAAGATTTCTTCAGCATTTTTGGTTGTTTCTTAGATTTTATTAAGTACAGACCCCATAGCCCAATGGATGTGTAGTTTGTCTCAACCAATTTTAAAAAAATCCTTTACAACAAAACCGACATTTTTTATAGCTAGCCTAATATCTTAATTCAAAACAGAGCTAAATTATATAGACAGATCCCTCTCTGAAGCTGGAAGGGCTAGATCCCAGCTTTAAAAGCGGTTGGCTAAGGTTACCTTTGTAAACTTCTTCTTTTCAACCTCTAAGAAATTTACAGAGTGATAACAGGACTCATAATTGTGATAAAGCATTTGACCTGCTAAAAGAGAAGTTGAGAACTACACCCATTCTAACTTATCCTCTCCAGTTGTGCTCAACGTTATTCTTGCGCAACTAGGGTAAGGAAACTTGGACTATCCTACATACTTCACCAGTCGTTAAATTTATCAAGATGAACACAACTACACCACAATCGAAAGGGAAGGTTTGGCTATGGTGTAAGCTTTACAAAGTTTAGGCATTATTTACTTGTAAGTCATTTTAAGTTTTTTACTGACCATTATGCTTTGAAGTATTTGGTGAACAAACCTTTGCTAGAAGGTTGCATTTGCAAGTGGTTTCGATTGTTTCTGGAGTTCTCTTTTGTGGTCATTGTTAAGCCTGGCAAGTTAAATATTAGGCCAAATCAATCATCTCATTTAGAATCCTGAGAAAGTGGTGGAATTGTAGATTACTAACTCCTAGATGCAAATCTATTATTTATTGAGGCCATTCCTGATTATCTGTCGGACATTTCCCCATTCTTGACTACTGGTACTACATCGAAAGGATATTCCGTAGCACAAAACAGGCAGCTAGTGGTTCGCGCAATGGAGTATTAACTAATAGCAGGTCAACTCTACAAATTGGGATTGGATAATATCTTGCAGCGTTGTGTGCTCGACCATGAAAGACCTGATATTCTATGAGAATGTCACATTAGAGTTGCGGTAGGACACGTTGTCATAAAAACAACCGCGAGAAAGATCTTGCAGGTAAGACTATGGTGGCCTATAATGTTCAAAGATGCTAAGGAATATGCTTGGGCTTGTGATGTATGTCAAAGAGTGGGAAAACCATCATGTCGCGATGAGTTTCCTATGCACCATGTTCACGCACTACAAGATTTTGAAAAATGGGATGTTGATTTCATAAATCCTCCAACTAAGGATTCAAAGGCCGGATTAATAATTACCGCAATTGACTACCTGACTCATTAGGCTAAAGAAAAGGTTGTTCGGGATTGTTCTATGACCACCGCAACACATTTTATTTTTGAGAATTTTATTACCAGGTTTGGTTGTCCTCTAAGCTTGACCAGTGACCAAGGAGCCCATTTTCTCAATGAAACTATAATGACCCTTACTAGAGAATTGTTTATTCAGCATCATAAGAGAAATCCCTACCATCTGTAGGCTAACCAAACAGAGGAAGCATTTAATAAAATATTGGATATGATTCTGGCTAAGGTTTGTTACACACGTCGGGATGACTGAAATGAGCGAGTTCCAGCTGTGTTATGCGCGTATATGACAACCAAAAAACACTTGAACAAGTATACCTGTTTCAACTGGTATATGGTCGAGAAGTAGTTGTGTCAGCTAAGTTTCTCACTCCAAGTCTATTCATTGTGCAAGCTACCGAGATGACCGAGGATGAATCCATTGTTGTGTGGGTGGAGGAACCGTTAGAACTTGAGCAAGTTAGGTTCTTAGCAGATTTTCATCAAAATGTGGAGAAATATCGACAAAATCCTGACACGATTGACATATAAAGCGCAAATCATTTGCGTAAGGTGACTTTGTGCTCTTATATGACATCAAGTATCAGAAACATTTGGGAAATATCCAAATGCACTAGCTTGGTCCTTTTATAGTTGCATAAATCTATGAATCTGGTGTTGTCAAATTAGCGCAACTTGATAGAATTATTCAACCTGGCTAGGTGAATGGCGCATGCCTAAATCCCTACCCAGCTTTTGCACAATTACATTTCTGTTACGCTCTAGGTTCTAGGAGTGTGTTGGTAAGTAGGATTTCCATTTTTGTATCTGTTTTATTTTCTGTCAATAAATGGTCACATGTTCTGTGTTTACGTGTATTAGTGCTTCATTGTCATGTCCAAGTTATCCAACCCATATATTCACTTTTTGGTCGAGGAGGTCGCAGTCACATCATCTCATACTTAATGTTGTTGAAATTTGAATTTTATGCCCATGTGCCATCACGTGGGTCATTAAAATCCGTTAGTACCTTTTTACCTATCATTACGTCTCTATTTGTCAATCACTTAAATATTAACAACTATTCATCCTTTTTCTGGTTCACCGCTCACCTGCTCATTACTTTCCCGAATTGATTTACTATTTTGTTACCAACTTTTTGGTTATGTATTTAATTTCCAAAATCACATCATGATTCATGATTTTTTCCTCGTTTGAAGGATTGAGTCAACCATTAATGCCCACTCTTGTCACCTTGTATTATTCAATGCACGGTCATCGCATCAGCCTCCACATTTTTATTATAAGCACATATTTGACCGACAAATCAATATTCTTGTAGTTTCATCGTGCTAACTATATATTCAGTTCTGGCGCCTGGTGAGCTCTCTGAGAATTTGTGTCCGCACTCCTGTCCCCTTGTTCACTTTTTCTACAGCCAAAATTTTGTTGGCATGGTTCGCACCTCTAGTCGGGGATGTATCCCCAAAGCCCCTACTCCACTTACAATTGTTGTTCCAGTCGAATTCATCGACCCCCGGGTTGAAGTTTTAGATGATATCCATGGCAAGGTGGAACACAAATGACTGGTGGACATATAATTCATTGATGCTTCCCACTACCCATCCATGGCGATTCATACATTCCAAGAGTGCACCACCTTACCGAATGGTTCGTTCCAGTGGAAACATAAGTAGTCGTTCCTGCCCCTGCGCGACAACACACTCATGAATCCGTGGGACTTACCCATGTTCGACACCACCAGTGAAGCCACCAAATGCACTAAATTCCTAATCAGCCGAGTCCACAATGACACCATGTGGCTAGACAAAGGATACCCCATACATGTTGAATACATCCACCAATTGACAGGCTTGTCCATGACAGATCAAAATGTATCAGACGACTTCTAGGGATCCGTGAAACATGGCATGAAAAAGGGTTTGCTCAGCCTCTATGATCTCTATGACACTCGTCAGGTAGGTCATGGTGCTCTAATAGAGCCCATTAACGATCCACATGTCTGTTGTGCTTTCTACCTCATCACTGGTAAGGTGATGAAAAATTTCACGTGGAACGAGTGTACGCTAGATGCCATAGCGATGGTTGAATTCACCAAGAATGATGCACTGATGAAGTAGTGTCAATATCTGCTCCAAGAGATGTTGCAGGCATGCGGATACATCCATGAGAAGACCACTTATTTCATTTACGACTATCTACTTAGAGCACAATGTTGTCTTTGCATAGTGGCACATAGAGATGGTCACCGCTACTCAGAGGCTCATGAATCCGCAAACGATCCTCAAGAACATACCACATCTAGTTCAGTATGAATCACGACCACACGTTTGTGAGGTTGTTGGGTGTTGCACCAACGTTGTTTCATATGACTCCTCTGTCATTTTACCTGGATGCAGTGGCATTTGAAAAGGAGGTCAGAGGATGGCCAAGGGTCATAAGGGAAGAGATGCCGACATGTGTTTCCTACACCATGTTGACCATTTCACAAAGGTTTTCCCTAGAAAAAACGTCACGTGTAGGTCCTAGTGCAAGTAAGAGAACCCACACGCCAACCACCTCAGAGGAAGAGGTTGAGGAAGAAGAAGGGGACGCGTCACCAAGAAACACAATTCATATACCCTTTTCCTCCATTCTTGATGACGCCCAGATCTCAGGTAAGTTATTCTGGGAGGTATTGACTTATGTCTTTCCTCATAAGAAGTTTCATAACAAGTCCCCTTGCCAACCCACTATTGACTCTCTCATTACTGAAGCCATCCCACTTTCCTCCATTCCACTGCGAGTTCACACCACTCCACCCCAACCACGCATTAAAACTCCCACTTCTTTCACTTCACCATCCACACCCGTTGTCATACATATTATTGACGACTCTCCAATTCAATTCCAATCTACTAATATCATCGAAGAGGCCAAAAACTCACATAATGGTGGGACCATCAATGGTTTGACCACACCTCAATCCTCCCCAGTCCATACCCATGTTGATATCGTCTTGCCTGACTCTTATGCCAATCCCGCCACCACTATAGATACTCCCGCTCCATCCCCACCCACTTCTCCTCATATTCTAGAGGTTCAAGTCACCTTGGACACAACCCTAGAAATGAACTTCCCTTTACAGCTAGAGACAGGACCTAAGACATGAGGTTCGATGGATGATGACCCTCTGAAAGACCAAGATAAAGTGGAGAATGAGTTGATGGATGCCCAAGATGACACACAGTCGACGCACAATACGAACTCCATCAAAGAGCAAGTGGCACCAATGTTGTAGGACCCACAATAGTGTAAGGCCCACCATGAGCTCTTCTTAGAACAGACAGTGGTGCTTGCCACACTTCCACCGAAAATACATGACCGAGTTATGCGCAACTTTAGAGCCCATTCACTTATCCCATAGGGTGTTGGTACTTCAAGATTTTCAGAGCGCTCTATTGCAAGTGGTTAGTCACTTGCTTCATGACTGACATTCAATATTTCTTCTACTAGTGGAGAACTGTCCACCCTGCCTACAACCTGTATTTTGCAGCTAATCAGGGCTTCCACCGATTAGCTAGAGAAGAGAATCACTACAATTGAGCACAGTAATCAAGAGCTCACACAACACATAGAAAATTTGCAAGAGGTTGTTCATACCATCATTGTCGTTGTGACACTTGAGTAGAGCTTACAAGTACAAGTTGAGTCTACTGTCGAGGTTGTTTCTAAAAAAATTATACAAGTATGGCCTACTCTTCGATAGATGGCACTTGATATCCCAGAGGACGTTGGCCCAGTTGTGCCAGTGGATAGGGTCAACCTTGTAGCAGACGCATGGATGTAGTTCACCGACAAAATTGAAGATCTCCAACACCAGTTGGATGCCATATGACTAAAAGAATAGGAGAAACCTGAAGAGATCCTCCGAAAGCTTGAACATGTAGTCGCAGAGGGTGCCAATGTAAGGTCCTCACTTCTGTTAAAATATGATGGATGTGCTCATTTAACCATAGACAATATCACTATTGTCACCCAACCATAGGCCGAAGCCACCCCCGAGCACCTTAACCTTGACAGAGAATCATTTCGGAAGCAAACCCCAGGCTAGATAGCCAAACAAAGGCTGGTGCACCTTTCTCCAAGGATAGCGCACCAAGCAAGAGCTGATCAGAGAGTCCAAACCATAACCAAGATATAGTCCTAGCCAAAACCAAAATCTGCTAGCTACAACAATTGCAATGACAACTCTCCTCCAAACTTGCACACAAACTGGCCAACTGCAGTGCGCACAAGTGTTGCTTCTGCAGTTCTGAGAATTCCTGCTAGAATGAAGACTAGCCTCCTGTATTTATACTAAATCTGGCAAATTGCTTGGGCCGACTTCTCATTCTGGGTGCCTATTTACTTAGTATTTAATATTTCCTTTATCCAACTTCTTCTCTTGGAGGTTAATAACCTAATACAAGTTATCCTCTTGAGCCGACTTATCTTCTAGGGTTATTAGCCAACTAATTAGGGTTTCTTCTTGCTTCCCGGAATATTCTATTCTCGTCAGGTTTGCACATGGAGGTAAATACCTCCCGCAACTACCATAATATCAACACTCCCTCCTAGCTAGGGAGGTATTGAAGGTAATGGTCTTGAGCACAAACATACCATTCACCTGGTAGCATCAACATAGTCGTATAGACTATCTCATGACTAGATCATGAGCACCATCATCACTATTAGTGTCATCAGTTGCATCATCTCTCGAAACCATACTCCATCTGAGTAATCAAACATGATGCTGGATAAGTCACTCACTCCACAGAGTGACACAAGAACCATTCTTCTAATCTGGAAATATGTCCTGGAAGAATAAATGTCTTGGACCATTTTCTGTCTGGGAAATCTCTGTCCATTGATCATCCATCTAGCTGATTAAACATTTTCCAACACTACTAATAGTCTTCAAGGCAATCAAAACAATGTCATTCAATAGAACACAACTGTGTATATCCATAGTAGTACACAACTACTATCCAGTGGTATACTACCACACCAAGTAGCACACAGATACTTGACCAGTGACATATAGTCACAATTAGTGGAACACATCCCCGCAATAGTATACATCTACTCTCCGGAGATATACAGTCTCCATAACAATCATATCATTTGATATCAATCTGCACAGAAAATGTTGTTATGATATCAATTGAGTCATCTGGGCCATTCTTCCACTCACATCTGTGAGATTTGGAAGAGTATCTACCCTCAGAAGGTAAAACATCAATGATGAGCTACCTGGACTATTCTTCTCAAGCAAGGAAGAATAATTGTCCCAATTTTTGAGCCCGGGCCATTCCTCCGGCACTAAACAAAGTGCAACCTGGAGAGAATGAATCTGCCCTAGGGATTGTCTGTCCCTGATTGTTGAACATGGACCATTCACCTATCTGGGCCATTCCTCTGGCACTAAAAAAAGTGCAACCTGGAGAGAATGAATCTATCCTAGGGAATGACTGTCCGGACCATTTCCTAAGGAAATGATTGTCCTGCACCAACCTCCAAAACAGACCATTCTTTGAAACTTCTCACAATTGTTAGCTTCAAAAGAATGATTGTCCAGCGAGGCAGACCAGTCTTCTTGACCACTAATAAAAGTGACCGTCAAGAAGAGAGACCGTCCTAGACCATTTCCCATGTTAACCACAAAGGGAAATCATTGTCTATGGTACATCAACAATCCATCGAATCATTTTCATTACGAAAATGACCGTTCTATCTGGACCATTTTTCGAACTGGAAAATGCCTATCCGTCAGAAATCTCAAACCACTTTCCGAACTGGAAAGGAACTGCTCATCCTGAACCATTTTTCGAACTTGAAAAATGACTGTCCATAAATCAATAACACATCAGTGCTCCCTCCCAACCTGGGAGTCATCTCTTCCTTTTTCAATAAGGAAGTCGTCTCCATGAGCTCCAACTTGAGTACACAAAATTTTTCATCTTGGACAGAGGCTTCAACAAAATGTCTGCTTCTTTGCTCATCTGTGGGGAGATATATATTGGAGAACCACTTTCTCTTTTCTAGACTTCATCACGGAGAGTGTAATGCTTGATCTATGGGGAGATATATATTGGAGAACCACTTTCTCTTTTCTGGAACACTGGTTTTCTCTGAAGGCTTCATATAGTTCCGATCAATGTAGTATATCATTGTTGGAATCATATTTTGTTTTTTGCTAGCTCATAACATCGTGGCAGGGCTCAAACTAGAACATATCTATGAGAGTTTGTCATGGATTAACAATCCATCATCCTGGATTTGAGTAACCATTTTGATACAATATCTCTGTTATATAAATCTTTTCACCATGCTTCTGCTGTGTATTGAAGGCTCTGCACCAAGTTGTTTGAATCCATACAAGATCTTCTTCCATCTGCATACAAGGGTCTCTTTATGGTATACCTAAAATCCTTTGAGGTTTCTCTACATGTAAACTCCAACCTATCGATATTGCGGATGATATACTGGCTCATGTAGAGGTATGTCTGGTTTACAAGCAATCATCATAGTCTTCTCCCTCCATCTGGGAGAACCTCTAGTTCTGGATCTTGGAATGCTTTCATTCATAAGTCTTCCATACACTGTTCTTCATCACAACTTTCAGTTCCTCTGCTTGATTGCTTTTAGTGAGTTCATATCAGGCTGGTAGTCTTGTGATTCTTGATACACTGACTGGTTGTTCTGTCTTTTCTTTCTCTCTTGGAATCTTCATGTTCTTCATCATGTTTCTCTTTAGCTCTCGAGTTCATGGAGTTTTTTATAGATTCCATGCTCTAAAGATTCCAACTTCTTTCTTTCATCATAGGATCATGGATGTGGATGGATGACTAGGGATTACTTTAAGGCTTCTTTTCGAAGAAGACTTCTTCTGAAGTCACACTGAGCACGTGTTGCTTTTCATGGTTGCTACCATGGATAGATACTTCATCATCTTCAATGGATCATATAATTTAGGATTATCTCCCTCCGAATCCTTGCTTCATGCATGAATGCATGTTCTTCTTTTGATAATATAATCGTCTCCCTCCATCTAGGAGAGTCCACGCTTCCGTCTGCATCCTTATTGCCTTCTGCAAAGCATCACAAATATTTTTCCAAATTGCTCTTGATTGCTGACTTCTTTTTGTCTTTACTTCTTCTAGGTTTCTTCAAGATTGATTCTGATAATAACTTCCACATGAATTGTTACCAGGGGTTGTTTATGTACTTCATCCTTTCATGTGTATTGTCTAACTTGTAGCAATCCTTATCATGTTGTTCTTCCATAAGTATAGTTTCTCTTTGAACATATTATCTTCTAAGAAATAGATATGCAAGATATGTAGAAAACATGGTATGTACAAGAACTATGAAGAGTGTTGTTTACCTTGTCTTAGAAGAAGAAGTCAGTTTCATCCTGCTTAATCTTCTTTGAAGGTTCCTTTTCTTCGGCAACTGATGCTTCGTGTGTTTCCTTCCTTTTCTTCAACTCGGGACAATGATTCTTGTAGTGACCATACTTTCGACAGTTGAAGCATTGTATTTCTGACATATCTTTCTCTTGATTTGGCTTCTTCCTTGAACCAAACTTCCTTTTGTTCCTGAAATTCTTGAATCTTGTTGTGAAGGCTTGATCATCGTATTTATTTTGAGGTTTCTCTTTTGCACTAATCCTTGATTCTTCTTGTGCACAACAAGTCCAAAGTTCTTCAAATGTAGGATACTCCTTTCTTGTGTTCATACTTGCGTCAAATGCATCCCATGTCTTGGGAAGATCGTTGAGTACTATATTTACTAGTTCCTTCTTTGAGATGATCTCTTCAATAGCTTGTATTTGATCTCTATATTTACCAGTTCCTTCTCTTGTATTGTATTTGTGAACATATAAAGGTTTTGTGGAACAATATAGCACACCTACAGTGGATCCAAGTGGTAGAAATCTAACTACCACTACGCTAGCAAGGAAAAAGAGTGACAAGTCAGCTGGGAAAATCAATGGAAAGATCTGGAATGTTTGATTGCATGCCAGAAGGACACATAATCAAGAAAGCATAATAGTGGAATCAAGAAGCCAATAATCCTTGTGGAAAATTCATAAAGCATGGAGTTATGTAATGTGTTGGAGTTCTGTTTTGTCCTAAGTTTTTATTCTGGGTTTTCCATTGGTTCTGTTGTTGTGGGGTTTTTGGGTTTTGTCGTTATTGAGCATTACTGAGCAGGACTGCAACTATTCAAAGTTTCAGAGTCGAGATCGAGTACCTCATTACCAATTCATTTGTATAAGTCTTGATAGCAAGGAATGTATTCAATGTATGATCAATTTTGATAAGATAATATGTGTTGGATTATTCGAGCACCCAAAAATTTGTCAATATGTGGATGAATGCATGGTTTCTTTCCTATGTCATATTTTCTATTCTGTGTAATTTCTAGTTGTGTTGTTGTTTAAACAACTTCTGTAATGTATGTATTTACTTTGATGTTGCACAACATAGATTGTTTAATGCTTTTACTGGTCTAAGCCTTTCAATGTTACAATATCTTTACCTTTAAGTATGGAATTTTACTGTAATATCATTGGCTTGATGGTGTGTCTTCTTTAACTCGCTTTATCATACAAGTCTTGATAGTGATTCGGGTCAAACATCCTTCCCTTGCGGAAGGTTGAATATGCCATCACAACTAGACTACAATGGTACCTTTGTTGGTAACCTATGAGAACCTCGATCTCCAATTCAACGCCAACATTTGTAAATATACCATTGTAAATTCATATTAAATCCAGATCTACCAAGCACCGAGAGGGATCAAATCTCTCAAGGTGTAATTTTTATTATTATTTAAGATGGATCTAGGTGTAGATGAAGAGAGGATTAACAATATTTCTATGTAAATATCATATTTATAGTATTTCTATTTATGTGTAAATCTAGGTGTCTTTTTTTATCTCTCTATATATAACAATTTTAGGTGTACATACCAAATTTCTCTTCATCATATATATAGAAATATATTATTTCTATTTGTATCTATATTTAGCTAACATATAATACTACTATTATTGGTTATAAGTATTATATTTTTTTTTAAGCCAACATGTAAGCATTACCCACATCACAAACATGACATAGTTTCTATTGGCATGTGCCCACAATCTGACTGAGGATCCAACTCGACTCGGTGCACCCAAGTTGCCTGACACCTCGGGTTGTGCAGCACTGCAACGTTTTGTTTTGGTAGCTAGGCTAAACCAAAATTACTTGTCTAGACTACACCTCACTCAAGACGCACCCATACTTTGCCTTGAGAAAATCATGCCAACTACACTTGTGTTCTTTTCTTAAAAAATTACACAGTTATTATACTTAGCTAATTACGTAACCAAGAACATGCAACTATTCAACAGAAGAAGATACAATTATGGTTGGGTGGCACAAACCATGTCTAACACTTGTATAAGTCTTTATATACAAATGTTGTTACAATGCTTACAAAGAGGAGATCACATCTTAATACATAGATATATAAGAATTCAACTAAGTGACATCCCAACTTTCCTACTTACTCATACACCCAAGCCTCCCTGTTGCAATCTAAGCCTGACTTTTGCATCCTTCTCCCCATCGCATGCACTTCCCTACCTGACCTTCGCGCCTCTCTGTCATGTGCCTTGCCCAAGACACTCCAACAAAACTAAGCCAAGCCTTCACACTTCTCCTTAATCTTCGTCACACTTTGTCTCACCTCTACCCGAGCCATATACCTCACTGTCCAACTCAAGTTGTGATGATGTGATATGTTTTTTCTAGATCATGTGCCTTGTGTTCTTATATGGACTCCAAATGTCACTTTCATGAACCATCGCATACGTTGGATGTGTCGCACCCCTTGGCGGACCAGTGTGCCCAAATGAATCAATGTGCCCCTTCGCGGATTGATGCGGCCATTGAACATGTACACTCATGAACCATCACATCCTTTCGGACCGATGTGCCCCAACCTCTTTGGTGCGCCCTTCCCTTGTGTGTTTCCTTGAACAAGTCGACATGACTCTTCGTGGGTGTGTCAATGGAGTCATCTAACCTCTCCAACATGCCCATGCTTCCAAGGGAAGGCGGGTCCACTCCTTGGGTGCACGCCCAATTCACCCCATCCTTGCCCAAACACAACCCCAAGTCCTCATCCTCCTTCACAAGGAAAGTAAGGTGCACGCCTCCTTGGGTTTGCATGTCACCATCGTGCGCTTGAGGTGCTCCTACCCATGCCTATAAGACTTCATTTTCCCAAATGATCACATGCCCCTTGTGTTCTCTTGACCAATCGTCATCGCGTTTACACTTGGTGGGTGCCATGGAAGGCCTTACATCTACCATAATGGGTTGTAGATGCACCTCGCTACTCTCAACGCAACAAATATTTGAAATTTGAAGTTTGAAAATCCTATTTTTTGAATGATAAAACCTTAACTCTAATATTGAAAGTTGAAAATTACATTTAGATATGGGGATATCAAATTTATATGTAGATGAATATGGTATTGGCCCTAGAGAATGTTCAAGGAGAATCGATTCACACCATTTTCACATTTTCTGTATATCTTAAAGGTGAATGAAAAAAATAGTGGAACAAATATAAAAAATCATGTTTTGAGAATTTGAAAACAAATTGTTGTCCAAATGGGAAATACAATATAAAATGAGGGGAATAGCCTTTTGTTCCATCCAAAGATTATTCCATATGTATATATAAGGAGACATGCAAAATGTTACACACTATGGAGAGGAAAATCTTCTAGGAGGAGGGAGAAATGGAGGTAGGTATTCATATTTTCCGAGAGAAAGAAGAGCTCATAAACTATTTAGGGGATCCACTAGAGGGAATGGGACCAAACTACATTTTTTCAATCGTTGACAGGTATTCTTCGAGAGGAACCATAAGTAATTATCTTTTGCAAAACCCTAGTTTGTATTCAGAAAATTACTATGGAATGGGGTATGGTGGAACTCAATTTGTCCCCTCAAGGATCCAAGAGAGGGTGAGAATTTAAGTAACAAGGTGGGACAAGGGAAATGAAGCAATCATTTCCCCTAATCGTATCCATATACCTAGGCCTTCAAGTCAAGAAATTGGATCCACATCCACATCAAAGGAGGAAAGGTATCCTTTGTCTCATGTAAGGAATCAATGGAATGTGACGGGGGCTAAATGTATTCTTTAGAGTTTGCACTCAATGTTCAAAGGAGGAGTGAATTTTTTTGAAGGTAGACAACACAATATCCTGAAACAAAGAGGGGTTACAAAAATATCACCTCCAAAGACAACTCTTGTTGCTTCTCCAAATTAGGCATTGAGGGGCCTTGCATCCAAAATTGTTGTTAGTGGTTTAGAACAACCAAGAAGCTCTTTGAAGGAGACACAGAAGTAATTAGGACAAAACAAACATAGGGGAAGGAAGATGAAGGTAATTAATCGAGTAGTGGTAGAACGAGGCTAGTGTTTGGGGAAGGAGTGACAATGGAAGAAATAGGAAACTATTAAAAATTAGCTTTAGTAGGGAAGTTCCATGACCAATTTATATCAAAGGGTTCTTTGGGAAATTGGGCAGTTGCGAATTGGAGCAAAATGTTGGGCTAGAATCCACCCTTCCATATCCTTGCAAAGAGTTGTATTACCTTTCTATTTCGAGAGGAGAAGGAAAATAAGCTAATAGTAAGGAGGCATTGGTTCTAGAACAATACCCCCTTGGCCTTAAAGGCACATGAACCTTGTTTTCACCCAAAGATAGAGCTAGTAACGAGGTGGTATGGGTTAATCTCCCAAGGCTCCTTCTAGAGCTATGGAAGGAACATATACAATAAATTATTGGGAAAACACTAGATAATTTCATATCCCTTTGTCTAAATTATTGTTATATCTTTGATATAATTGTTGCAAAACTCTGTCTGGAATTAGACCTCAGGAAAGGTTTACCCAAGTCAATGGAAATCTCATATGGGAAGGGGAATTTTATCCATAAGTTGGATTATCAAAACGTTCCTTTTATGTGTCACTACTATCAGGACTATGGGCACATTAATTATTATCTCCCTTTGCATAAGAAGCAGGGTTCAAGATTAGATTTGAAATTGTCAAAAGATCAAACTGAGAGTGGCTCCCCATGCTAAGGGGATCCCCACCATGAAGAAGTAGGTTAGGAGAATGGAGAGGGGTTGGATTCAAATGGTAGTGGGAGGGTTTCAAGAAAGGGAGAGTACATCGGATCAAAGACATGATGCATATAGTAGGTCCATCCTTGATGGGTAGTATATGGGGAGGAAGGGATGGGGATACATGCTCCCAAATTGGCATGAAAACACAAGGAGTGCCAATCCATGCCATTGTTCCAAAAAAAGGTGGGATAAATGATACCAGGTCTGAATCAAAATAAAATGTTCCCTCGGTAGGAAAAGTAGATGGAAGTGACAAAGGAGATAGAGCAAGGGAAATATTCGAATTGAGAGGAGAAAAATAAACTACAGGAAGCACATGAGCTATCCAAATCCATTCTCTCAAATGAGGTATGTGAGGGGGTTGTCATATTAAAGGATAATAAAACCGAAGAAAATAAAATTTTAAATGGCCTAATGGAGAAAAAAGTGGAGTCTTAGTATCATCTTCATTCCAAAAAACCTAATATGGGTGATGGTCAGGACTCAAAATATATGGGAGGTATTCAGATGGACGTAGTATATCTTATCACAAGTTCCATGCAAAAGAGGAAATCATATATTCATCTAGCTATGGAGAAAGTTAAAAGATAAGTTGAAGTAGGAAAACAAAGTACCATTCTCGATACCCTTAGAGCAGGGAAGTCCTCAAGAAATGTTAAAAAAATATGCTTCTCTCTATGAACATTCGGGTTTTGGGGGCATCCTATCAAAAAATGGCATTCACATGTTAGTTAGTGCATACAATTTTCATGTTATTTATTTAGAGGAAATTATGGTCATGTGTAATGTAGCCATTGGGCCCTTGAAAGGGATTTTAAAAGGATGGGAATTTGTGGATTTTGATTCTAAAGGTAGATCCTGGGGGGTCTACTAATTGTTTGGAACAAAAGTGTGAGGTGATATCTTCTAAAAGAATTCAATCAACATCTAGGAGGAATTCCAATCCTCATGATTAAATAAGATATTCACAATTTTCAATATGTATGGCTTGTACTCCAATAGGAAGGAATTTTAGGAATTGTAGTTCGAGAAGGACTCCATTAGGAGAGGAAATGCAATAGTAGGTTGAAACTTGAATTTCACAATGAGAAGAGGATAAGTGTGTGTTCCAAATGGCAAGCCTAATACTCTTACAAATTATTTCATCCATAAATTTGAAGAAGAAAACTTGTGCTATATTGAACCTACCTAAGTGACTCCAACTTGGAGGAACAATCGCTTGGCGGATGAGGGTATCTCCAAGAGATTAGATAAGATTTTTTTTTTTATGGAATACTAGCAAAGTTTGCAATGATTAAATCTTGGGTGGTTCCAAGAGGAATCTTTGATCATGTAACTATTTACCTTCAAATGGAGGGGGATGATCTTAAACCCCCAACACCATTCAAATTTAACTATACTTGGCTTAAGAATGAGGAATATATGGAGATTGTGATTTAGGAGTGGAAGCATATAGAAAATAGGGAAGAGGGGGAATTTTTTTTTCTAATTCCATGAGTCCTTAAAAAAAAAAAAAACAATTAATAGAAGAATGGATCAAGGAAAAGTGGAATAACTGTCAAGTGGACTTGAATATAGTGGAAGCACATATAGAGCATATATGTAATATCCCTAGTGTTGAACCTTTGGATGTATTGGACCGAATCATGTATACATGGATATATTGATAGGAGTCCAATTATAAATGACTCTATGTGTAATAGATGTAAATGTTTTGTATGAATTCCTAGTGTGAGGCTTAAGGTGAAGGTCTGACTAGTGAATGTTTAAACATGCATTTTTGGTTAGGTCCAAGGTTGGCTAAATGAGAAAGAGTAACTAAGAGGATATGGGTCCACTAGAAGGGAAGAGGTAAGGTGGTCTAATGGGTCTACTATAATCCTAGCTAACTAAGTCTCCTAATTTTGTCATTTTTCTTATTTACCATGTGCTTTATTCCAATTTCTTTTAATGTTGTTAGTGGTTAATTAAAATGATAACTTTGATTTTAATGAAGAGGGGTGAGTGGGATGGAAGGGAGCAGTGGAAAGACTCCATCTTTTTTGGAAAATCCAACCACTTCCTATTTTCATGTGTACATGCAAAGAATGAAGTTGGGTAGATATCCCTCATTGTTGGGGGGAATCATCTTTGGTTTTAGCATACCGAGGGATAAATGAAAAATAAGAACAATGCTTGGAAGATATGGGAGAAAAAAATTACCACTCAACCTCCATGGAAGAAATGATTCAATCCTTGAGAATAACTATAGAAAAAAGGTGGAAAACAGGTGATAAGAAAATCATATTGTAGTGTAGCAAGAGTCTGAGCTGAGAAATAGATCATCCTTATACCCTGTAGAACCTTGTTTTCCATCAAGTGTTCAAAATACAAAACTCTAATAGAATATAGTTTGAAAGTAGATAGTGGATTGGACCCATGATGCCTATATGGAAAAGCAGTAATTAGAAGAGGACTCCTGAGGGATTGAGCAACAGAGAGGGAGGTTTTTCTTATGTTGTATGGGGCAGTAGAATGAGTGTAATTGGAAGGACTAGTAATAGAATTGTGTAGAGATTTTCTTGACTAATTTTGGAAGCATTTTGGATGGGAATGAGTGGCCTTAGAGTTTTGTACTATTTCCCTTCATCTTGGTGGTCTCATAGCTTGGTTGGGGTGGGAGGTGGGGGGGAATTCACAAAGGAATGCCTATGGGTGGATGGAAAATTTCTCTTGCTTTTTTAGTTGTGTGGTTAAGCTTTTGGATAAGATAAGAATTCCATCTCTATTCTAGAAATTTCTCACTATCTTTGAATATAAATATGTGTGAGTTATGAGGAATTGCATTGTTTTTATCTGTATGTTTTCCTTAATGGCATTGAATTTTGAATTGATGAATGCATTGGTCCAAGTTTTTGTTGTGCTTACAAATGGTATCTTTTTGTTGATCCTTGACAATGATCATTATATAACGAATAACAAAATGTTGTGTGAAGCAATGTGTTTTCTAATGAATCTTGATTGCTACATGTAGTTCCCTTAAAGATTTGGCGATATTGATCAATATGAATGATATGATAATCTCAAACTCCGTGTTCTTTTATATCACCTTGAGAGGTTTCGATGATATCCAAGGATCTGTCTATGTGGGTATTATTAGACAAACTCTTTATGGTGATAACCTTGTTTTGAGTGGGAAGGGTCTTGAAATAGCACTGCCACGCAATGGGTGCTTGATTTTCTTCAATGGGTCTCTTCCATATTCAATCCAAAGACCTCATTAGGTAAATATAAATATCCAAATAGGCCATTGGGCTTGTTTGGGCCAAAGACAATCCATCAACAAGCTTTGCAACGCAATTTATCCATGCATTTACAAACAAAAGTGTTGCTCTATTGTTAGAGTTATTGGGATAACAACATGTAGATGCCTTATAACATGATCGCAAAATGAAGAGTTTATACTTGAAATGATTCTTTAAGTTCATAATTAGCCATTCAATTCCATCATATGGATCCATAATGAGAATTGGATGGTCATTGATAGTGATGGAAGTTCAATTAGGTACTAGCAAACTAATATGAACAATGTACAAGCAAAATAAATAAGCACATAGAGAGGTTGTTTGTGATTCTACTATGATCCAAATGACACAACTGCCAAAGTTTGGGACTTTGCTTATTGTTAGGAAAATAGACTTTTGATTGTTAAACCATGGGTGGGATGTAAAGAGTGTTGAATGTCATTTAAAAAAATGTTTGTTGGTTTCAACTGGTAAGAATAGTGTTGTAAAACTATGAGATGCAAAGACTAGTTGGGAGTCCTATTTACTCCATTTTCATAAGAATATTATTTTTTGTGTTGAGTGGAATCAAAATGGCAATTGGGTGCTTGCTTCATTAAAAAAAATAGATCATAATGCTTGATGGTATATGAATGTTTAAAGAACTTGTATCTTATTGTGGCCATCATAAGGATGTAACAACATTTTCCTAACATCATTTTCTAGAGCGGGTTATCAATGTATTAACAATGGATTGACATCCATGTTGAAATGCATGAAGGGATAGCCTTCTCACAAGGGTTTGGTTATTATTTGTTTCTCTAACTCCCACCAGGTTAGTTGTTCCCGTTTCGGTAGACCGTCAAGCTCCATGACCCCTAAAAAAATAGTGACCGAGTTCATCTCGGAGGTCGTCAATCTTATTCGGTTGATTCCCCCATACGTCCAGTATACCGATAGACTCCATGCATCTCTATAAAGGGAAACACCAACACCAAACCAAAACTCAAGCGAGTTATGCGCCCTAATAAATGATAAAGACCACAAAAGAAACTATAGAATTGTTTATCATACTTATCCAACTATATTTCTAGTTTGGACCTATGACCGATTCCCAAATATCATACCAACTTTATGTTGACAAATTTTACCAAAACTTAGTAAACTTATTTGTGTGTGTTCTACATAAAACTTCATTGGATAGAATAACTAGAGTCTTTTGCAAAACTAGCCATTCTTGTTGTTCCTTGGGTTCTAGAGGACCATCCTCATTCATTTAAGATATGCACTAGGGATGTCTAAGTAACTAACACTCCATAGGAAGGATCTCTCCCTTTTGAATGAAATGAATTCCTTCAATGGAGAAGACATAATAATTGTGATAAAAGTGTTGCATGTCATGTAGTTACATGTCATTGTAGACAACAAAACAATGAGACTAATTAGTTGGCTTGACACGTGACTTTCTAGTAATTGAGAGGTAGCTATGTAAATAATGTACAGAAAATACAAAAGCTCCGTTGTTTCTACATTTGATTAGACATATTAACATTAAAAGAATTTGTATAACATTTTCACTATTTATTCACAAGCTTTGACTATAAAAATGTGTTAATACTCGTTAAAGAATGTGGGGTCTATAGATTAATGGTTTTCATTGTATACTAAAATAATATGAAAATAAACATGTGTTGCATTGATTTCATGGGCCTAACTATGCATCATAAGAAGATTCATTAAAATATGGTATGATAGCCTAGCTATATTACTACATCATTATGGGAAAATAATGTTAATTATATTGTGAAAAATTATAGTTTATTAAAGATGGATATTTTTCCTGGATACAGAGTTAACAACTTCAAGTTATTGGCATGAACATGTATTTTATTTAGGTTGTGCAACTTGGAAAATTTAGAATAGGATAGGGGAATCTACGAGGACATAATTAGAAATGAGTGTCATTTAAGATGGCTCTCAATATTTTGAATGTATGAATCAAGTTTATCACCTCAGACCTTCTTTATAACACTATTATTGTGTGTTCAACCTTATGGGTTGTGTTAGGCATATGCAATAGGCACACAACTATATTAAGCAAATGCCAATAGAACATGGATTATTCCATTCTAGTATAGATAATGAACCAAAATACTACTTTGTTAGTTGATGAAAGCTTCTACAAGGTTTTTTCTCTTACTATTGCAATTAATAAGAGTGAATGCAAACATGTTTCTAATTCAACAGACGATGAAGGCTTTTGCAAGGTTGATGCTACTATGGATGTTATGATGGAGAATCGATGATTATTTACTCGTAACATTAATTAAGAGTAAATGTTGACTAGAGTTTAGAGGTTTCCAAAGTTTTGGAGGGTGAATTTGTTGGTTTTCTTATTTTCATTTTATTATCCTCAATTAAAGCACGGTGGCCATGAACTAAATATTTAAATTAGACTATTACCACTTTAGATTGTAACAATATATCAAGGTAGATTTTGTGTTTGGAATTTAAAAAAAAATAAAAAAATAAAAAAAATAAAAAAAAATAAGGATCCTCTCCATATGTGAATATGGGGTATCATATGAGGCCTATACTATCTCCTGTTATCAATATCCATACAATTTGGAATGGTGGGTGAAGTAAGAAGGAGAATAGGATTATCCTTGAGATTCTTGCATTTATTTCTGGTGATAAAAAGAGCCCTTCTACATGTTATTGGTGCCAAACAATGTAGCTCTATACCACATGATAAAAAGAACCCTTCAACATCTACATGTTATTGGTGCCAAACAATGTAGCTCTATACGACATGATAAAAAGAGCCCTTTTACATGTCAGTGGTACCAAACAACAATAAAAAAAACTCTTCTACATGTTTAATGAATATAAACACATTTTTTTAACCAAACAAATGTATGACATGTGAATGGTAGTTTTTTGGTTTATTGAATAATATAGATGATATAGAAATCATGAAACAAATTGAATAAACATTAATTGAGTTTGGAAAGAAATTAATGATGTTTATAATCATTAAAACATCGTTTTTTTTTAACAACTCAAAGAAAATGAATGTCCCTAACAATAAAAATAACCATATTTTTACACATACTTATAATAATGAAGATGCAAATGACATGTACTTTAATGGTACCCATACTTGATCTTGATAAAAGTGTAGATGATAAGAAACAAATTGTAAGAGAATTAAAAGTGGATAATTAAATGTGATCCATAATTTTCATCATTATTAAAAAGGTTTTACGCTACTATGTTATTTAATACCATATATGTGTGAAAATGTACAAGACTTTCTATGAATATTCAAAGTATTGTTATTTAATACCATCTATGTGTGAAAATGTACAAAACTTTCTATGATGTTATTTAATATTATATATGTGTGAAAATGTACAAGACTTTCTATGGATATTTAAAGTATTGTTATTTAATAGCATCTATGTGTAAAAATGTACAAGAAATTCAAAGTATTGATATGTTTTATGTTTAAGTGTTTGATATATTTTATATATATATAGGGATTTAATTTTGTATTTTTGAACGTTTTAAAGATTTGATATTTTCATTTTTAAAATTTGTTTTTATATTTTTAAAATTTAATTTTACATTTTTGAATTTTAAATTTTAATATTTTTAAAATTAAAATTAAAATTTTAAAAATACTAATTTAAATTTATAAATTTAAACCAAAATATATCCAAATTTTTATAAAATGTATTTTATATAAATCTAATATATCACACAATTTTATTTTCCATTCATACCAACTTTACATGTGATAACTAAATGAAATGGAACTTCATTTATGGTAATTAAATGAAAAAATGATATAAAGAAACCACATGTTACAAGAATACCACTTATGCAATAATCATGGAAATTTGTCTTTACTACCATGAAGGGAAGCATACTACTAAAAGTTAACATGACACTTTGGCATCACATTCATATTTAAACAAGTATTTTCATGGCCCCACCTTCTCCATAGGTGGGGAGAAATATATAACATATTATATTTTGTGTCATAACAAAACCATCGAACATGATGTAAGGAATCTAAACACATTTGAATACTATTCACCATATGAAGTTTCTAGCATGCCTATCAATGTTGTGACATGGTTATAGTTGCTTCTCTCCTTGTTGTTGATACATTTATGCCTATCAATATGCTCATTAATGTTGTGCCATGGTCATAGTTGCTTCTCTCAATGTTGTCTCATGATCATAGTTGCTTCTCTCATTGTTGATACATTTATAAGATGCCAATCCTAGTGTCATGTAAGAAAATTGACTTTATATGAAGGATAGAAATTTCATTTCCTTATTTTTATTTAACTGGGTAAATGTCAATTTCAATTTACTCTAATCATGATCACAAATCCCTAAGATATTTATAGGTTCATTTAGGCACTAGATATGTTAACAACTATTCACTATAAACTAATAATCACAAATCCATAAGATATTTCATAAGTTCATTTGGACACTGGACATGTTAACAACTATTCACTATAAACCAATGGATAGACAAAACTTATCATTAAAACATTATTTCGTTATACAAATCCATAAGATATTTATAAGTTCATTTGGACAAGTTTGTACATGTTAACAACTATTCACTATAAACCAATGGTCACAAACTAATAAGATATTTCATAAATTCATTTAGACACTCTAGACATATTAACAACTAATCATTATAAACCAATGGTCACAAATCCATAAGATATTTCATAAGCTCATTTGGACACTGGACATGTTAACAACTATTCACTATAAACCAATGGATATACAAAACTTTTTTTTTCCAGAGAAAATTACCCATTATATTAAAAATAATATAATATGTTTACAATATTGTTCTTTTACTTCAACCCACTGTCCATGAGCAGCCAAAAGGAAAAAAGATGCTAATAAACTAATGTGAAGCCCGTCTCTATGTAGACACTTAGAAACATAACTACAGTGACTATAAACTTGACTTAACAAAAAAACTCTTCCCAGGAGAGTAGATAAGCTTTAGGAGCCTAACCATACACAAAAAACCACAAGACATATAATAGTGGTCAATACAGATTTAAAGAGTGTGTAAGGCCCTCATGACCATCCTTCCAATGACTGTAGGAGATTTTTCCTTGATGAAGGTATAGGGCCTTTTTTGAAAGATTGCCAGCTACCTTATTCTCTTCTCTGGAGATGTGTGCAAAAGTTAGAGAACTCAAGAGAGGTATGATATCAGAAATTCTTTCCATCCAATTGTGTAAATTTTCCACCATGATAGAACCCTTGCCATTAAGCCAATCAATAACGATCTTGGAGTCTCCTACCATAAATAAATCATGAATCGAAAGTCTTGTTACTAGGATTAATGATGCCCAAGCACCCAAAAGCTCAGTCCTCATGTTTGTGCCTCTTCCATAGTTAAGAGTCCATCTATATTCTGTATGGGCATCAATCTTTAAGACTCCAACAGCGCCACATAGAGTGCCATTATGTTGTGTCGCTCCGTCAAACCAAGCAAGTGCTTTGTCCTCTGGAAAAAAACTATTGTCATTCTCCTAGCTTTTGGAACTTTCTGAAGTTTTCCCATCAACCCTATAGCACCTAACACAAGATAAACAATCCTCTGCATAGAAGGAGGTATGTCCTAAAAAATAGACTTGTTACTGTCCAACCAAATGTTCCAACATATAATAGCTGGAAGGAAAGGATATTTATGATTATGAGAATACCAACTTTGCATATATTCAGCAACCGAATTGTCGGTCCATCCATGATTAAATTTCAGTAACTTTTTCACTTCCTCCCATACTGTAAAAGTAAAGGAACAAGTAACGAAAAGATGGTTGTTTGTCTCTCTCTTATCCCTGCATAAATAACACTTTCCAGGCCCTTTCCAACCTTTTGTCTGCAAGTTATCCCATGTCAATACTTTGTTTTCAACTACCAACCAGAAGAAAAGTTTAACTTTCATTGGGTAGTCCCAGGTCCATAAGTTTCTCCTCCATCCACCTATCTTATAACTTTAGAGCTTGTTTGACAACGCTTCATAAATGTTTTTAACTGATATTTGGCCCAAGGCATCACCTCCATTCCATAAAAGTTCATCCGGCCCATTCACTAGATAGATCCTTGTATCGATCAAAATTTTCCTAAATGATTCCCATTCCTCTGCAAGATCCCCCTCCAGGTTCAAATCATAGTTGCTGACCCAATTTTATCCCATCGCTCCTCGTGACTCTGTTCGGCTTGTTTGGAATAAAATATGAATGTTCTTACAGTTAAGGGCCGTAATCAGCTCCTGTGAGAGGAAAGAGTCACGTCCCATACCTATAATTGCATCTCTTCCAATAGAATTTAAATGACATGAACCCAGCTTCCAGACCATCCAGTGAAGGATCACCGACATGGTATTTCTAATGTTTTTCCAAGATTGTGATCCAAAAGAGGAGAAAGTATCCACAAACCGAAGCCATGATAAGATAGAGTCGTAAGGGATGTATTTGTCTTTAATCACTCTTTGCCATAAACCTGTCTTCATCAATGCGCGTCATAAAGTGTTTGTTGCTAAGGCCCTATAAAACACAAAATGTTCCAGAGACCCCATCCTCCATATAGCTTTGGTCTTGAGATAGAAATCCAACTACATAAATGATAACCATTCTTATTTTTGTTCCCTTTCCACAGAAAGGAAAAAATCAACTTGTGAAGTTTATTAAGGGCCTCCAATGAGAAATGAGCAAGTGTCAGCCAATAAACCAGAAGGCTCTCTAAAACAAATTTAATTAAAATAAGTCTCCCTCCTAGGGAAAGCCACTTATTGCATCAATGATTGATCCTGGATTCAAACTTATCTATTAGTCACTGCCAATCCGTTGATTTGTAACTATCTGGCTTCATTAAGTACCCCAAGTAATTGAAACCCTCTGCTAAGTCTTTACAAGAGTACAAAAAGATATCTTTTAAAGACTGTAAAAAAGCTTGATCAACACCCGCATACATAAAGACAGACTTGTGAGCATTGATAACCAAACCCGATGCTCGACTGAAGAAATGAAGAATATCTCTAATTTTCTTCCATTCCTCGATAGAGGTTTTTGACATGATAAGTATGTCATCTACAAATAAAAGATGCAAGACCTTAATCAATCTCGAAACCTTTATCCTTGAAAGAAAACCTGCAGCTTGCGCCCTCTTTAAAGAGAGACTAAGAGACTCCATAACCAGAATGAAGAGTAAAGGAGATAGCGGACAACCCTGACCGTAAAGAAGATCCCTACCGCTCTTGAAGAAATCAGTCTCCTCTCCATTAATCGGGATAGCATAAGACGTAGAAGTGACACAAGCCATTATCCAAACTGTTGTAGGCAACCCAAAGCCGCTTTGAAGCAAAATTAATTGTAAAAAATCCCAATTGATACAATCATTAATCGTAAAAAATCCCAATTAATACAATCATAGACTTTTTTTAAGTTTCAGAATAATGACTTGAAACTTTTTGTTTTTTATACTATGAAGACATTCTTATGCAATACCAAATGGATACACAAAACTTATCATTAAAACATTATTTTATTATAAACTTCATAGAAAAAACTTGGATTCCATATAGGATAGGTAATCTAATACCTATCATTGCAATGTAATTTATTTAAAGTTGGTGATTTTGCTAAAACATTATTTTGTTATTATGAACTCCATAGAAAAGACTTGGATTCCATATAGCATAGGTAATATAAAACCTATCATTGCAATGTAATTTAATTGAAGTTAGCGATATTGCATTTCATATAGCATAGTTATAATTGAATAGAATATATATTATTGTAATGTAACTTACTTAAAGTTGGTAATACCTATCATTGCAATGTAATTTATTTAAAGTTGGTGATTTTGCATTTCATGTAGCATAGTTATAATTGAGTAGAATATATATTATTGTAATAAGTTGGTGATTTTGCATTTCATATAGCATAATGGAGTAGAATATATATTATTGTAAAATAACTTACTTGAAGTTGGTAATGGATTTCTTATAGGTAAGAGAATACATTTGCAATGTAATTTAAATTTAAAGTTAATGATTTTGAATTTCATATAGTATAGTTACACTTGGTTATAATATATATTATTTGGATATAATACATAGTATGATTTCTTATAGGTAAGAGAAATGGATTTCTTATAGGCAAGAGAATACATTTTCAATGTAATTTAAATTTGAAGCTTAAAATGAATGATTTTGAATTTCATATAGGATAGTTATACTTGATTCTAATACATATTATTTGGATATAATACATGACTTATTTGAAGTTATAATGGTTGAATGATTTTGAATTTCATATAGTATAGTTATACTTGATTATAATACATATTATTTGAATATAATACATGACTTATTTGAAGTTATAATGGTTGATGTAGTGCTACTAGACATAGGCTTATCCAATCCTAGCATAGTTATGATTGAGTATAATATATATCATTCCATTGTAATCCACTTAAAGTTGGTGAGAGATTTCAACTTGTAGCATTAATTGGAATGGCCTATTTAGATATAGGATGATTTAATCTTAAGATGAATTTGGAATTCGACTTGTCGCATTAATTGGAATGGTTTATCCAGTGTTATTGGACATAGACTTATCCAATCATAAGATGTAAATCAAAGGAAATATTACAAAGATTATATTGATTAAGTTATAGACATGTATGTGGAATAAAAAGAAAGAAAAAATAAATATACAAAGAAAAGTAGAACATAAAACCTTTTATATTATTGTGAATGTGAGATGGAAAAGAGATTAAATAAACATTTTCTCTATAATTTTTTGTTTCTTCATATAATACATACTATATATAAAAATGTATTTCAATTATAAAAATGTATGTTTAGTTACTAAACATAGTTTGGTTTCGTAGTTGTCAATTAGATCCAGATTATTTTTGGCATAAAATGAGAGTGGAGATATAAGACGAAAATATATAGAGATATTGCAAGAGAGTCAATAATATAACATAGATATATCGGATATATAACAAGAGACACATATATACAGTAATACATAATTTCTATTAATGAGTTAAATGTACAAAACTGTAGAAATATAGAGTGAAAGACTCGCTAGAATGGTGAAAACTTATCTATGAGAAGAGATGTGACGACTACTCACATTCGAAAGAATATGATTGTTACAATGAAGCTCCAAAAGCCTTTTTAACATAAATAAAATCCAAAACCATAACCCTGAAAGATGAAAAACCAACAGTTTTCTAGACCCCGTTTTGGGTAGTTTGGTGTATCAACTTCCCGGGGGCGTAACTTTGGCATACGATCTTCATTTGGGGCGCACGATAGTTCCTTGGAAAGGTATTGATGAAGAGCTTCATTTTGGGGGCTCAATCAAATCTCTAGGTTATCAATGAGGCACCATATCACGAAAAAGCATCGTTTAGACCATCAAAATGGCCCCGAAAGTTTAGGAACTGAAAAATACTAAAAATAGTAAATTGCCAACAAACTGTTTTGAGCCAATTAGAATAGGTGGGTGGCCAATAATATCCACCTAGATCAATCCTCACTACTTAGAAAGAATCAGTATCCATTATGTTGAGTTCTCGGGGGAGAGGGGAAAGCGTTTGTTGAATCTGAATCTCGATGAGTTGTTTGCCTTGTTGGAGAAGTTGCACTGCTTGGTTTGTGGGAGATTGTCGAGAACCTGATGAGATGACTGTGTGCAGAAGGAATCTTTGCGCTTTTATTCAATTTTGTCGACCTTCTTCTTTTAGATAGAAGGTGCTTGGACTGAGGCTACAATGGTTCCTGTGTCCTTTTGTTCACCTTTTGAACAGATTGTGAATAGGCTGAATTTTGTAGTATGAGATACTACCTTGCAACATTGTTTAGGCAGGACAATCGCTGGAAATACCTCTGGTATCCTATACAAATGACCCCCAAATTAACAATGACACTACGATGAGACTCATAAATAGCATGACACTTCCACATATATGGTTGGCCTAAAAGAACATCACAGACATCCAATGGGGCCATATCACATAATACCTCATCCTCGAAGGGTTGGATGTCGTATGAAAATTGACATTGTTGGTTGACACATGGATCTCATCCCAGGTGAAGCCACCCAATGTTGTATGGTTGCAGTTGTGGTGTTGTCGACAATCCCGACTGCTTGACAACCTCTACTAAGAAGAGGTTCTTCTAGCTTCCGCTATCGACAATAAAATGCAGCGGGGTCCCCTTCACCCACATCTATGAATGAAAAAGGTGCTCCCCCTCTTCAGGATTTGTTGGTTCTTCTAATTGAATTGTTGTGGTCGCAACAATAGCAGTGGGGTCTGTGTCGATGATATGTTTTCTTCCATTATTTTCTGAATTAGGGTTCAGATCGTTTTCTTTGATCTCGACCACCAATGATTATTTTGAGCAACATTCATCAGTGTTGTGATAGGGGATTTTGTGGAAATCACACCACTTTCCACTGTCCTTCTTTGTTTAACCGTGACCCTTCTTTTCCTGTGGCTTAGATTGGTTTTCAGGAGGTTGTTTGTTAGGGCCGTCTTTATATACTTTGGTTGTTGCGGATTTGCAGACCTAAACTCCTGTTTGTTCTGGTACCTAAATTTCTGTTCGATTTTGACAACATATCGATAGGCAACTCCTAATGATGAGATGCCTAGGAAATCCATAACAGTTTGGATGTACCTATGAAGAGCCTCGTGGTATTTCAGAACCAGATGTCGCTTGGAGTATTTGATACCTATATTGGTGCACAAGGTATGGAAATTATTTGTGAACTCCGACACTGTTTGGCCCCTCTATTTTCGTAGTGTGGTCCATCTCGTGTATTGGTCATCATAGTTACTAACAGGGTAATATTGTTCTTTAACCGCATCCACAAAAAAATACCAAGTGGGCTCGACCCCATATATTCCAGACTCACGTGTGGGATTTTTCTCCTAGTAAGTTTCCCACCAATGTTTGACATGGGGGAGAGTCTTAAGGAGTGTGAAGGTGATCTTTTCCCTATTGCAAAAATTGTGAAAATAGAAATAACCTTCTAGCAGATTGTTGACGGGAGTTTGTGACACACCGTCAATGAGAAGGGAAGATCTGGTCCTGGGTTGTCTAGTTACCCAAGCCGTTTAGAATAACTTACCCTGACGAGTTTTGTGGCTTTGTTATCCAATGAAAATACTAAAGTAACTAAGAGTGGTAAAACTATCTAACTATATAATCTTATTACGTATGTTGAACTAAAAATCCTATCTATCTATCTATCTATCTATCTATCTATCTATCTATCCATCTATCTATCTATCTATCTATCTATCTATCTATCTATCTCTATATATATATATATATATATATATATATATATACCCAGCATATAGTTGTATTATATACAATATGTATGTAGAGATAGTTTAACTACTAAATCAAAGTTTAAATAAGATGTAAGACTAAGGAAATTATTCTTTTACTGTAAGTAGCAAACAACGAAATGAACGAATAAGATTTAAAATGATATAACTGTAATGAACAAAGCATTAAAGTTTGGATGATTTAATCTTTATTCATTCGTAAAGTAAATAAATCAAATAAAAGGAAAACTAACTAACCTTATGCTGATGAGCGACAGAGAAAGAGCACTAAGCTATTTTGTCCTTCTATGTAATGTAAGCTCCACTTAACTTGTTTCCAAGTAGAAATCTATGGCAAGAAGTAAAGAATGATATTTCCCGAGATAACTCAAGGAATTTTATATTTCTGAAAGAAAAACAGAAAGACAAATGTATTTTTCTCATGTGGCTTTATATTATTCAAAAGTTGAAGATGAAATCAACTCCAATCTCCGACAAATGATATAATCAAAATCTAACATTAGACGTAAACTCAAAATGTACAGACATTTGATTCGCCACAAAGATTATGATCACCAAAATAATGGACTATGCAAGAGATAAGCACAACATGAACGTATAAGTGTTGAATAGACTAAAGCTAATTCATAACATATACATTTTCATGCCCAAAAACTATATAAAAGACAATAGTCACATTGTACAGTTTACATAAGGACTAACGCCAAAAAACAAACTGCATTTCATATATTTCTCAAAAAGATAAGTCCATCTTCAGGTCCAAAAGAATGCCCTTGTCTCTAGGAAAGGACTAGTATTTAAACTAAGTACGTGATCTATTTCTCATATCTTCTAAGATAGAGACAGATCCATGCTTAATAAAGTCTTTTCGAAAAAATAACTAAAATATAGGTCTGTTGTAACAATCATTCAAAAATAGTTACACAATTAAAATATTCTTGAAACTGTTTTTAAAGAGAAACTTGCAAATTTGGAGCATCTCCAACGATGTACTTGTCCCGTCAACCTTTGCAAATCGATCCTCTTCACACCTGAGAAGAAAAACGAAATTTAATTTAGAAAAAGCAATCTAATAAACTAATTAAAGACAAGCTACAAAATCGTAGATTCTGTAGCTAGTCAAATAAAACAAAAACAAAACAAATTCTATTATAACAGAGCAATCAAAACGTTGATTCTAAGAAATTTGTTTGCCAATTATCATAATTTGAAATGAATTAGTTTTAGCTAAATCAAAACAACCATGCAATCAATCAATGCTTTAATATAGAAAAAAAAAGAACTAAAACTAATTACCTAAATCAAATGTTTGAAAACAAAGAATCGTGAATTTTTGAACATTAACATTTGTAGACCTTTAAATAAATACATCACCATATTTTCTGGGTTTTTGTTTTCCCAAGAAATCCTTTGCTCATACCTCAACCTCTAATTATCTCTTTCAAGCTCTTGATTTCGTCTCATTATCTAGTCAAGGCACATTTACAAATATGGGACATCTTCATAATACCTCTGTGTCCATGACCGACAACCATTACAATTGCCAGGACCTGAATATGTTTTACGATATTGGTTATTCCTATCAGAGGGGTTTTTAATCCTCATGGTAAGGCTAATAACTAATAGGCTTTCAAATCCACAGAGAGAAGAGGAGGAAAGCATTTCCTCAAACAAAACCGATTTTATGAGAAATTGCTCTTTAGAAAACGAGGCATATCTTTGAAATCACTTTGCTTCTGAAGAAAATCCTCATGTGAAAGGTAAATGACCCCGTTTTGGAGATGGATTTTTAATAGATTTTTCAAATGCTTCATCATTTTCCCAGAATCCATCCCGCAAAATCATCTCTCAATTCTGGCATGGATTTGAACTCTGTTATGCTATTGCGGGTAAGTAAATGACCCCGTTTTGGAGATGGATTTTTAACGGTTTTTTCAAAAGATTCATTGTTTGCCCAGAATCCATCCTGTAAAATCATCTCTCAATTTTGGGACGAATTTGAACTCTGTTATGCTATTGTGGGTAAGTAAAGCATGAGGGCCATCCGGTTCTTCCTTACTATAAGAGCCATAGTTTCAAAGCTAAACCAGGAGGCAAAACAAAATTATTCATGAAGGGGAAAACGTTGTGACACTAGAAGATCAAACCAATATACAACGAATGAGGTTGGGTGAATGTACCTAATGTCAAGCACAAATTCCAAGGTCTGGGAATATTCTCCCATTATCTCCCACTCCAAGATCTTATTATTTCCTGTAAGAAAGAGGACATGGATATCGAACAACAAGAAACCCATGTAACCCTCACAACTTGCCACGAACTAACAACCCAATTTCAAGGAGATTAACACACACAATGTAATGATTCGTTTTGATGGTGGACATGTCAGGGTATAGGAGGTTTTCATCATTAACCATTAAATTGGGATACAACATATGTAAGCGTTAAAGGGTCATATCGAAAAGGTTAAGAGAGGTGAGGTTTAAACCTTGTCTCCAATTCATTTGTTACACATATTAAACAAGGTTTCAATGCATACATTAACCCATGGATTCTTTTAAACGAAAAACCCATACCCTTTTTAAGATCGAGCTAAGTTCCTAGGAGGAGGTCCATACTTACTCTAACGATATAATTCATGGTCCTTTAATTAGCAACAAGTCTTCCATCTAGATATAGACTAATTGAAGCAGGAAAACAAAAGTTACAAACTAATACAAAAGGAAAATATTACGAGATTTTGGTTGAATGTTTGCATAGGATAAAGGTCTCAATTTCATGCTTTGCAGTCATGAAATTGAAAAGCGAAAGCAATTAACAAATCATATGATCATGTTCTCATAATAATAAAATCCAAATTCAACAATCACACCTTCACAAAAGAGATCCAGTCAATATGATGCAAATAGATTTGTTGGACAACAAGTTTAAGAAGTGATTTTGTCTTTCAAAGGGAAATGAAAACAAAATGCTAGTTGGGCAGCCAACAAATGGTGACTCATTGGGCGAAGTAGTTATCTTTCTACTATCAAAATTTTATCTCAGGGAAAAAGAACAAGACTTGTAGATGGTTTTTAAGCCACTTTGAAATAAATTCCTTTTTCAGATCTGATGCAGCCCCCCTGCCTCAGCAAGGTATGTCGACCTCCCGGTCACTGGATCATTCTTCCCCTCGAGTTGGAACAACTTTTTGGTCCTTGATGGAACCTCTATTAAAGAAATCCATAGGTCCTGTTATCGAAACCGGCTTGTATGTCTGAACACCAAGCGCAATATTTGCCCCCACGTGACCACCGGCTGTGACCACGAGCCTTACCCAAGGCTTTTCACATTTCGTGAGTCAGGACTTCTCGCCTCACGACTCTTTCCCTTTGAACACCCGGATACCAAAACCTCGATCCACGAGTCAGCGCCTGGCTGGCTGTTAGCACCTCCCGTCACTTCTTACCATATGACCATTCACCCATGACCTAGGGCTAAGTCACGAGGCCTTTTGGGACTTCACGGCTTGCGAAGTCGAATGACTTCTATCCTTAGAACCCCTGGTTTTCCAGAACCCCGATGATTCTCATGGACGCTCAACAATCTAAATCTCCTCCTGGATCAACGACTATGATCAAATCACAGTTTTCCTTTCGGGACTTCTGAAAAATATTCTTCCCCCGGTTTCTGGTGACCAACCCCCGAAAACTCTCAACCACATGGGATCAATGGTCCACGATCCGCCCTGATCAATATTCCATGTCCAATTGCAACTATCCCTTTCGTGATTCTTAGGGAAGTCCACCCTCTCGTTTTCCCGATGACGGAATGCCGAAATCCACCTTCTCTACCCTTCGTCGGATCTGACGACTGTCGGTCCTCGGTGCTAGATCTTACGATCTAGATCCTTCGTAGGTCAACGACCAAGATTTTATCGACAATCTACTTTTTCTATTCTAGGGGAATCTCCATTCTCATTTCCTCGATAATGAAATGTCGAAATGATCCATTGGCACAAGGAGTTAGGGTCTGCGCTATTCTTGCAGATCTGACGCTTGTCGGCTCTCGGTGTTGGATTACTGAGAGGGGGGTTGAATCAGTAATAGAGAAATTTAATCCTTTTTAACCATATATTCCAAGTGTTATATCAATAAAGCATTATCATCCAATAACTACAGAGTAAATAAGCAATGAACAAATGAACAAACATACACATACACAGTACGCCAGTGTTTTACATGGAAACCCAAATTGGGAGAAAACCACAGAATGTTTTTTCTTATATGTCTTGAAGGATTACATTCATTGGAAGCACCAACTTCCTTTGTTTTCTAGCTGCAACTGGAAGGAGGCTCCAACTCCCTAGTTTCTCAAGCTACAACATGAGGGAAGCTCCAACTCCCCAATTATCTGGCTACAACCAGAAGGAGGATACAACCCCCTATGTTCTCCGACTACAACCAGAAGGTGGCTACAACCACTTGTCCTTGCCCCGTCCTGCCACCCTGAAGTAGAAGTAGAATGATGGAACCACTGTCAACCTGTCACTGTGAGATATACCACTGTAAACCTGTACCAATAAATCTGAACCATGCATCAACCTGTACCTGAACCTGTAATCAAGTTGTACCATAAACAAGTGCATCAACCATGTACCAACCTTTACCAAATAACCTGTAATCAACCTGGACCATAAACAAGTGCATCCAACCATGTACCAAGTATGTACCAATCATGTGTCAACTACTCATCAACTATGACTCATCAATATGTACCAACATGTACCTCAACCAAAAGCCCTCATCAATTTCATCATCCAAATCTGATTTGCAGCTCCGTAATAGAACTGGTGTATATGATCACATTCCTTCAAACCTTCCTTAACTTCAACAACAAGAGACTAGCATTTTCATCAAACTTTTCTTTAGTCTCACATGCCTAGTTTTGGATTAGTCAACAAC
>JZKD02S1887334.1:318791-330893 GCA_000966675.3 Picea glauca | reverse complement strand
CCTTCAAATATATCAAAAATCATACCGTTATCCATCAAACAAACTTGGGTCCATTACCCAAACCTGGGGCCTCCAACTTCTCATGGCCATAACTCTCTAACCGTGAGGAGTTATGTGACGTTCCACATACCACCAGAAATGGAATGACAAGCACAATCCATATAGGATAGTTTACCTGACAAATTAATTGTCCTTCATCTCATTATTCCACAATTAAGCATGGGTTCTCTTACTTCGAAAAGCATCTTCCCGTGAGGGCTTTCACCATAAGGGGACCACTTTGGGGTTCATCCATCTTTACTTATTATCAACCATGAGAAGACAATAATGAGTCATCTTTACATCAAACAATCTTGGGTCCATTACCCAAACCTTTGTGCTGCGAGGCTTTCTTCAAGGGTTGACATCAATGACAACTTACCTTAATCAACACTCAGCTCTACGTTCCTTTGATGTCAACCGTTCCTTTTCCAGAATCTTCGTTGTTCCCAGTCTTGGACATTCAACCTCCAAGAGTTTTCAAACCTTGTTTGCTTCCTCCGATATCCCACTCTGGTTTAATGAACACCCTGTAAGTGTTATCCCTCCTGAGCTTTGTTCCTTTGAAGATTCGAATTCCTACGCACACCTTGCATTCAAGGATTTCAAATAACTTAGATTCAAGGGATTTTCTTGAAAAGAAAATACCTTACGCCCACCTGGCGTTCCTCTTTGTTGTTTCTTCGAACTTAACCGATTTTAGGCTCTGTGCACTCCTTGCACCTGGATTCACGAGTTTCACCTGCTCTCTCTCTGAACCTCCCTATGAGTCATTTAGAGACTCAGACAATGCACACCTTGTGTTCGGGATGCACATCTTGATTATAAGGTTCAGGGGAAACAATTGAAACTCATCCAGTTTCGTTACGGATTCATACAACTAACCTCTCGATCACTCATACATGAAAATAAAATGATCATAATCATGCATAGAGAATAACATTCATTCGATCATATTTCAAATGAACACATTCCAAAATTTGGGACAATTTTGTCTATTCTATTACTCATAAAAACAAGAAAATTACAAAGTGTTTCTTCTCTTTTCTGCTCTATTCTCCTACAATTTCTCATCCATACTGATCTTCCATACATGACTTTTACAAGGAAATCTTGAAAGCTATCTAAGGACCGACTCCCTGAGCTCCCCCGTCCTGTTCTGAAAACTATCATTTCAGGCTTTTAAAACTAACACCTACTCAGTCCTATTACAATAACTGCTAATTACTATTAGAGAGAGTCAACACTCCATGTTTGCGGTTTCTTACAGTCCTTAGAGACTTTTTAAACAAGTTACAATATTCAAATTGCTCAACAAAATATCTCAACAATCCAATTAATTTCTGAGTTAATGCCCGATTTGAATTTTTAGCGTTGTTGAAATGTCTTATGATTGCCTCCACGTGTGCGTTGTCAGTCTTGTAGGTGATGCTCCTGCATCATACTCCCATGGTTGAAAAAATTTCATGGACTCCTGTCCATGAGCTCCTGTACTGTCTTTCCATGCTTCAAAATATCAGGTTCTGTGACCCAACTTTCATCTTCCATTGGATGATCTTTCCACTTCATTAAGTATTCAGGATATGTCTTTCTCCTAGTTTTCTTTCCATCTCTCTGCTCAATAATTCTCTCCATATGAGGTTTCTCTGCTGTGGGTAATTGCTCTTCCCACTGAATTTCTTTCTGATCATCTGATCCTCCTGCTTCATCTCTCCTGTAAGGATACAAGTCTGCAACATTGAATATCAGTGATATCCCAACATTTTATGGCAACTCAATCTCATAAGCATTGGTTGCGAATTTTCTAAGAATCCTGCATGGTCCAATCTTTTTCATCTTTAGCTTATTGTGCGTTCCCCTTGGGAATCTCTCTTTCTCAAATGAGCTAAAACCTCATCTCCAACTTCGAATTGAACTTCTCTTCTCTTTTGATCAACTTTGATCTTGCATTTATGACTGTTGTCCTGTAGTTGGTATTTGACTCTGTCATGTAGTTTCTGCATTTCTGCAGCAGAATCTTCTGCTCCAACACTTTTGAACTCATCTTGATTTAAATTTCTCAATTATGTAATCCCCCTTGGCTGTCTACCATACACAATTTCAAATGGAATTTTTCCTGTGCTCCTGTTCACTGAATTGTTGAATGCAAATTCTGCTTGTGCCAGAATCTGATCCCATTGTCTACCTTGCTCAGTGACTAAACTTCTCAACAAGTTTCTGAGACTCATGTTTACTACTTCAATTTGTCCATCTGTTTGAGGTTGATATGTTGAAATAAAGGATAAGTTCATCCCTAGTCTCTTCCATAGAGCCCTCCAAAAGTGTCCTACAAATTTGGCGTCTCTGTCTAAAACTATGCTCCTTGGCAATCCATGTAGTCTTACTACTTCTCTGAAAAATATATTTGCAATGTGTGTGGCATCGCTTGTCTTCTGGCATGGTATGAAATGTGCCATTTTTTAGAATCTGTCTACCACAACAAATATGGAATCGCTCCCTTTTTGAGTTCTAGACAATCCTAAAACAAAGTCCATACTGATTTCATCCCACGACCTCTCTGGAATTGGTAATGGTTGATACAAACCAATATTTTGTTGTCTTCCTTTTGCATACTGACGAATTCTCCATTTGTTCACAAACTTCTTCACTTTTTCTCTCATGCTCAGCCAATAATATGAATTTTTCAATTGTGCAAACGTCTTGTCATGACCAAAGTGCCCAACTAAACCTCCACTGTGTTTTTCTTTCAGCAGGTTGTCTCTCATTGAGCACTTCAGAATACATAATTGGATCCCCTTGAACAATAATCCATCTTGAATCAAATATTCAATCCATGGGCTTATGTCTCCCAACAAAGGATTCTTGCATGCCTCGTAAGTTTCTTTGAATTCTGCATCTTCTTTATACATCTCTTTGAGGTGTTCGAACCCCAAAGTTTCCACCTGGAATTCCTGTACAATCAAACTTCTTCTGCTCAAATCATCTGCAACTTTGTTAGTAGTTCCAAAAATGTTTTTAATAACAAAAGTAAAATTCTACATGAATTCTACCCATTTTGCATGTTTCTTATTCAACTTTTATTGCCCAGTAATAAATTGCAAAGCATGGTTATCACTGTACAAGACAAATTATTTAGGAGTTAGATAATGCCTCCATTTTTTCAAAGCTTGAATCACCGCATAAAATTCTTTGTCACATGTGGAATACTTTTTCTTGGCATCATTCAGTTTCTCACTGAAATAAGCGATTATCCTATTATCTTGACTCGAGACTGCTCAAATAGCTAATCCACTTGCGCCATGTCTCACCTAAAATGTTTTTCCAAAATCTGGCAAAACCAGAATCGACTGCCCTGTGATTTTCTCTTTCAACACTTTGAAACTTTTTTCAACTTCTTCCGTCCAACTGAAGGACTTCTGTTTCTTCTTCACAATGTCCAATATGGGTGCACATATGCCACTAAAATTTCTGATAAATTTTCTATAAAAGCTTGCTAACCCATGAAAACTTCTTACCTCAAATATGCTTCTCAGTGATGGCCATTCTCTGATTGCTCTCACCTTTTCTGGTTCCATCTTCAATTCATTTGAAGAGATTACGAAACCCAAATATATGATCTCCTTCTTCATAAAATAACTCTTCTTCAGATTTATCAACAATTTATCTCACTGCAATCTTTCCATCACTGATATCAGATGTCTTAAGTTCTCTTCCTTTGTCTTACTGAAGACGAGTATGTCATCCAGATATACTCTGACAAATTTTCCTATGAAGTCTTTCAACACTTAATTCATCAACCTCATAAATGTGCTAGGTCCATTTGTCAAAGCAAACGGCATGACCATCCATTCAAACAATCCTTCATTCATCTTGAATGTTGTTTTCCATTCATCTCCCTCTCTCATCCTTATTTGATGATAACCACTCTTCAAGTCTATCTTGGAAAAATAGCTTTCTCCACTAAGACAATCCATCAAATCATCCATCCTCGGTAAAGGAAACCTGTATCTAATGGTTATCTTGTTGATGGCTTGAGAATCTGTACACATTCACCATCCTCCATCTTTCTTTGGGCTCAATATAGTCGGTACTGCACATGGGCTTAGGATTTCCCTGACTAACCCTTTATCCAACAACTCCTAGAATTTATTCTTGACTTCCTCATTCTCTCTAGGTGTCAACCTATATGCTTCTTTATTTGGTAAACTAGCTCCTGAAATAAGGTCAATATGATGGCTTATGCTCCTAATAGGTGGCAATGAGTGTGGTAACTAATCCACGACTATATCAGCAAAGTTTTCTAACATTTCCTGGATTTCTATATGCAAATATTCTATATAAGTATTTGTAAGGATAACTCTAGGCTTCCTCGCTACAACAAACTGCATTTCTTTCTCCTTCTTGACTTCTTTTAAGAGCTGCTTCCCACTCATGAGAAGTATGCTTGGACTAGTTTTTGTCTTTTTCTCTTTGTCTTCTATGGGTAGCAACATATGTGTCCTACCATTCCTTTCTAGGGTATAGGTATTCTTTCTTCCGTCATGAATAACCTTTCGGTCATATTGCCACAACCTTCCCAATAAAATATGACATACATCCATAGGAATTACATCACATAATATTTCATATTTGTAACCTCCTATCTTAAATTCAACTAGGCATTGTTGACTTACCATTACTTGATGTCCTTTCTACAACCACGATACCTTATATGGCTTTGGATGTGTAGTTGTCTTCAACTCCAGTTTTTCCACCATCTCTGTGGATACCAGATTGTCAGTGCTTCCATTGTCTATGATCACCTTGCAAACTCTATCTTTTGTCTTGCAAGCAGTTATGAACAGGCTTGTTCATTGAACTGGTTCCTCTGGTTCCTTTTCTTCTTTGAGAAGAACTTTCCTCATCATGAGGTTTCTTCCTCCTTCTACTGCTTCTACTTCCACATGCTTCTCTGCTTCAGCAATGTGTGCTTCTCCACCTTCTCTTTTTATGTCGAGACATTCCCAAGATTTGTGTCCTTCTTTTCCATAGGTATAGCACTCAACTACGCCTCCTCTGGCTCATCCTCTTCCTCTACCTCTGGGAAAAGAACTTCTTCTGCCATGTTGTCCTTCTTTGGAGCTTCCACCCTTCTCATGGTGACTATGTTGTTTGTCATCTTTAGGATTCGACTTCTAGAAATTCTCTCTTCTTATTCCCTTGCCTCTACTTGAGTTTTTGCCTCTACTTCGTTGGTTTTGTCTCCTGGCCAACTTTTCTTCAGTGTTCAAGGCTACTTGATAGGCATCCTCGACCTTACTGATAGACATCATGCTGATTTCCTCTTGGATTTCATATCTCATCCCATCGATGTATCTGGTTGTCTTCTCATCTTCATTCTCTTTCTGTCCAGCCCTGATGTTCAGTCGGTAAAATTCTTCAGTGTACTCCTTCACTGATAAACCTCTCTGTTTCAGATTCTGCAATCTTCTGTAAAGATTGATCTGGTAATATTTCGGGATAAATTTTGCCTTCAGCTTAGCTACCATCCTATCCCAACTTTTAATTTTCTACTTACCATTTCTTTTGCATTCGGTTTGTAGTTCATCCCACCATAACACTGCATGGCCTTTCAATCTTGTCACTGCATGCTTCACCATCTTGTCTTCTTCGATATCTTCGTAATCGAAGTATTTTTCCATGGAGCGTACCCAATCCAACAATTCTTCAAACTTCAAATTGCCTTCATACATAGGTACCTCTATCCTTGCTCTAGCTCCTATTTTTGAAACAACTTTTATCAAGCAAGCTTGTGCAACATCCTCCACGTCATATGCTTCGGCTTCTGCTTCTTCTTCGCTCTTAGTTTCGTTGATATCACCAACATCTGGTGCTCTTCGTTGTGTTGTCTCCATGGCGTCTAATCTCATTCTGAGTCGCCTCATTTCTTCTTCCATCTCTGTATTCGCTCTGCGTCTTCTAGGCGGCATGACTTCACTACGTCACCTACAAACATAAATTTTAAAATTCCTTTTATACTACAAAGGATACCAACTTTCCTCCTTTTCCCTTGTCTGTTGTCTGCAAACAAACTCAAAATCTTAGCTCTGATACCACCTAATGGTGTGTGTCAGAGTATTCTTTTTATCTACCCTCTGCTATAGAATAAAAAAATCTTGGCTTTGATACCACCTGATGCAGCCCCCCTGCCTCAACAAGGTTTGTCGACCTCTCAGTCACTGGATCGTTCTTCCCCATTGAGCTGGAACAACTCTTTGGTCCCTGCTAGAACCTCTATTAAACAAATCCACATGTCTTGCTATCGAAACCCGCTTGTACGTTTGACACCAAGCGCAAGCTTCGCCCCCACGTGACCACCGACTGTGACCACGAGCCTTACCCAAGGCTTTTCACATTTCGCGAATCAGGACTTCTCGCCTCACGACTCTTTCCCTTTGAACACCCGAGTACCGAAACCCCGATCCACGAGTCAGCGCCTGGCTGGTTGTTAGCACCTCCCATCACTTCTTACCATATGACCATTCACCCGTGACCTAGGGCTAAGTCACAAGGTCTTTCGGGACTTCACGACTTGCAAAGTCAAACGACTTCTGCCCTTAGAACCCCCGATTTTCTAGAACCCCGATGATTCTCATGGACGCTCAACGGTCCAAATCTCTTCCTGGATCAACGACTACGATCAAATCACAGTTTTCCTTTCGGGACTTTTGGAAAATATTCTTCCCCTGGTTTTCGGTGACCAACCCCCAGAAACTCTCAACCACACGGGATCAACGGTCCACGATCCGCCTTGATCAACGGTCCACGTCCAATCGCAACTATCCCTTTCACGATTCTTGGGGAAGTCCACCCTCTTGTTTCCCGATGACGGAATGCCGAAATCCACCTTCTCCACCCTTCGTCGGATCCGACAACTATCGATCCTCGGTGATAGATCTTATGATCTAGATCCTTCACAGGTCAACGACCAACATTTTATCGGTGATCTCCTTTCGCTATTCTGGGGGAATCTCCATTATCATTTCCTCAATAACGAAATGCCAAAATGATCCCTTGACACAAGGAGTTAGGGTCTGCGCTATTCTTGTAGATCTGACGCTTGTCGGCTCTAGGCTCTACGTTCCTCCGATGTCAACCATTCATTTTCCGGAATTGTCGTTGTTCCCGGTCTTGGATATTCAACCTCCTAGAGTTTTCAAACCTTGTTTTCTTCCTCCGATATCCCACTCTAGTTCATTGAACACCATGTAAGTGTTATCCCTCCTGAGCTTTGTTTCTTTTAAGATTCAGATTCCTACGCACACCTTGCATTCGAGGATTTCGAATAACTCATATTCGAGGTATTTTATTGAAAATAAAATACCTTACGCCCACCTGGCGTTCCTCTTTATTGTTTCTTCAAACTTAATTGATTTTAGGCTCTGTGCACTCCTTGCACCTGGATTCACGAGTTTCACCTGCTCTCTCTCTGAACCTCCCTCTGAGTTGTTCCAAGACTCAGACAACACACACCTTGCGTTCGGGATGCACACCTTGCATATAAGGTTCAAGAGAAACAATTGAAACTCATCCAGTTTCGTTATGGATTCATACAACAAACCTCCTAATCACTCATACATGAAAATAAACTAATCATAATCATGCATACATAATAACATTCATTCGATCATATTTCAAATGAACACATTCCAAAATTTGGGACAATTATGTCTATTCTATTACTCATAAAAACAAGAAAATTACAAAGTGTTTCTTCTCTTCTCTGCTCTATTGTCTTACAATTTCTCATCCATATTGATATTCCATACATGACTTTTACAAGGAAATCCTGAAAGCTATCTAAGGACCGGCTCTCTGAGCTCCCTCGTCCTATTATGAAAACTATCATTTCAGGCTTTTAAAACTAACACCTACTCAGTCCTATTACAATAACTGCTAATTACTATTAGAGAGAGTCAACACTCCATGTCTGCGGTTTCTTACAGTCCTTAGAGACTTTTTAAACAAGTTACAATATTCAAATTGCTCAACAAAATATCTCAACAACCCAATTAATTTCTGAGTTAATGCCTGATTTGATTTTCTGGCATTGTTGAAATGTCTTCTGATTGCCTCCACGTATGCGCTATCGGTCTTGTAGGCGATGCTCCTGCATCAAGATCACACAATATTAAGATTAGCTCAGATTTATAAAAGATTACCACGATTATAATCAGAAAAGAAGAATAAATGCTTTTATAGAGGATTATAGCCTAAAAGTTTGTTTTGATCAAATGGTAACAATGTTTATAAAAATGAATTTAATACCGTTGACAGAGCCATTGCTGCCATCAGGCATTTATAGCCTCGATAGGGATGTCATTTAACCCACTCAAGTACTTTAATCCCATCCAATAGTTGTCTATTCATGATATATACTCCCATAGGAAGTTAACTTATAAGCACATACCTTCTATCTCTCGAACCCAACATTTCTTCGCTGTCAACATGCATTTTCAGTACCCCGATGAAGTTGCCTTGGTATCATGCGTGTATTTACTCGCTGTCGACAGGCCTGTTCAGTACCCCGGCGGGTTTACACACATTTCCCACACTTAATTGTTTTCAACCCTCTTACATCATTTATAATGATATAATTTAGAGATTTTGTAAATGACAAAGAGAGCGGGGTGATACTAGAGATTGATTATAGGACATGTATATTACTTATCACTATTTATTTTCTTTCATTGCTGGAAGTTTTATCATGGTTTAGATATTTTAGATTTCAATTAAGAAATCATCTAGAGAATGAGGAAGCGCTTAAAAGTGATCTTTTAAGAACATGGACAGTGTAAAAAGTCTAAATATAATCGTAATTCCCAAAGATCTCGACACATTTCAAGGGTAATACTTTGACAAAGACCGTTTAGGATTTTATAGTACTTACAAATCAATTATCTATGCTGAACCTTAACATCAGAAACTGTTTGAACTATTTCAAATTGCTTTTAAAAACATAAGTCTTGAAATGAATGCTTCCTTTGACAATCGCTCTTTGATAAGAAATATATTCATTCAAAAAGACAGACAAGAAGAAAATTCAATCAAAGCAATCAAAGAAAACAAAAAAAAACACACAACAAACCGAATCAGATTTTTTTAATGGGATTCAAAATCAGAAGTACATCAAAACAAACAAAATCGAAATAGAAAAAACACACTTTAAAAAATAATTTGACCAAAAACAAAACCAGGCCAACCTCTCATAGAGAATGAGGATCAAGAGGAAGAACTACAAAGTTCAAAGTTTTGCATATAGGCAAGTTCTTTTCTTAAGATAGTGATGCATGATACATCATTTTGACCAAGCTTATTGTTAAAAGTCACAGAAAATTCCTTAACTAGGATGAGTGCAATTACATGAAGTGGTAAGCTATGTTTGTCAGGGTAAAACTAAGATCAAATCCCTAATCTCTTTATTAGTGCTTCATAATATCTGAAATCATTGCATGATGCTACCAAGTTTTGAAAAAGAAACATTTACTCAAGACAATTGTGAAAAGGAAAAAGAAAGCAATTGAAAGAAGACTTCATTGACAACATTCAGACGATGGTTCTCTTTGCATACCCACGTGCCTTCATAACTGCATTATTCAAAGGAAAAAGTGAAAAGGAAAGAAACACCCAAAAGGACTCTATTCCTACACCTACTCTAACTTCTACATAGATCAAAATGCTAAGTAAAATCGTATTTCTAGTGTAGCCACAAGAGCATCTTCAATCTTGTTAGGCATAGAAAGTCGAAAATCAGAATAAAAGAATGTTGTATTTGCAGATACAAAAGAAATATGTCATGCTTAGCTCCTATATATTCATTTAAAAACAAAGCAAGCACGGTCTTACCACTCTTTTGAAACTTCTTGATGTATTAATCCTCCAACCATTCTACAATCTTGTCATGATATGGGTCATAATGGCATGGAAGAATGTTAGTAAGTTTGGAAAACTTGTCAATATTATGGGGACCTGACATAACCATCAACCAAGGACGAAGTGCCCCATCCTCTTGACAATTCTCCAAGTGTTCATCAATTTCTTCATATGGAGGACCTAAAAAAAGCATGTCATGCTTGCCTCCTAGATATTTAGGTAGAAACAAAGCAAGCACAACTTTATCTTTATTATGAATATTTTTTAAATATGAATCCTCAAGCCATTCTAAGATCCTGTCATAAAAATTAGGATGCAAACTATGACTTCGACGAACTAGATTTGTCAATGGGGAACACATCATAAGAGGATTCATGACATCAATTAGATTACTGGTTTGAACACTTCCTTTGATGAGATGGATTGTTTCAAATGTGAAGCATAATCATTAAAATTCGAACTAACCAAAGAATGAATATGCAATGTAGAATATTTGATCTCCATAAGAATGAGTGCATTGTCTTTTTCAAAAATAAATCGTGTAAAATCATCTTGCAACATGTATTTTTTCCATGCGAGTGATGAAAGTGAAAGAGCGTCAAATCCGACTTCATAAATGTTATGTTCGGAATTAATTTCACTAAATCTTGGCATATCAAAAAGATCTGATTGGGATGGAAAATAGTAAGATATCATGGGTAAAGTATCAAGTCCACCAGAATCTAAGAAGAGATGGGGATATAAAGAGTAAAAGGAATAAGAAATGAGCACATGAAAAGATTCTCTTGAGCTATGATATTTAACAATGGTATTCTCAAGACATTCGTCTTCACTTTCCTTAATACTTTGACTCTGTTTTGGTGATAAATCCTTCAACATAATACGATCATCTAAATTTGTCTATTGTATGATAGACAATTCAAAACTTTCATGACAAACATCTAATCTTTCCCGTGGATAAGGTATGATTTGTGGATGAAGGTTTAAGGTTTCTTCTTCAAATTGCAGACTTATATCTCTAATCAGTTTCATGGGAATGTTAGAATGCTTAAGATCATTTTCATCACCTAAGTGTTATTCAATAATTGATTTTAAGTATTTATTAGAGCGAGAGTTAGAAGAATATGGACATTCACCTTGACCCAACATCAAATATTCTTCTACGATAGTCGGGGACTGAATATACAATGATTAAGAGGAAAAACTAGTTTGATTGTCAGTAAGAACCTTTTCAATAGATTCTACCTCCCTTGCTTGTTCAAAATTTTCGAATGGATTCCTCTCATCCTACAAACAAAATTATTCTCGCAATTGAGTGTTAGGATTTGTAACTGATTCATCATCCGCGATTGAAAATGGTTGGATGAAAGGGGTGCAAACATCAGAGAGGATATTTAGTACAAACGACATGTCATCAAGATGAAATTTACAGAAAACATGATGGATACTTGTTAAAAAGACCTATGGAGATGAATCGTCATTGATTAGTAGAGCCTGAAATTCTTCACATAATCGATTGTAATCATAGATTTCAAAAGCATCTAAAAATTCCTCTACAAATTGAAACCAATCAATAATGTGATATGCTGGAAAAGACTCAAACCAATGTTTAATCTGAACCCTGAAAGTAAAAGTAAACAATCTGCATAAAACCTTTAAATCAGAAATATCATGCTTGATGCATTTACACCAAAACGTGTTAAGATGGTATTTTGCATATACATTCCCCCACCATTAAAGGTGAGTTTGGACAAGCGAGAGACTGTCTTGTTGGGAATATCAGATAATGAGAAGTGGAAAGCATGTTCCAACACAGTGATTTGGGGAGACATGGGAAATGAAACAAAGACTCCTGCAAGGCCATCTTATCAGTATGGCTTGCCTTCTAGTGCATTTCAAGATGACACAAAAGAAGAATTTATAAATCTGGAATTATGACAAGTTGAGGGGTAAAACATTTAATCATTAAATTTACCTCTACCCTCCTTCTAGTGCCATTTGTTGATGGGCGTTTGTGACACACCATCAACAAGAAGGGAAGATCTGGTCTGGGGTTGTCTAGTTAACCCAAGTCGTATAGAATAACCTACCCTGATGGGTTTTGTGGCTCTGTTAGCCAATGCAAATACTAAAGTAACTAACAGAGGTAAA
>JZKD02S1887334.1:286583-308092 GCA_000966675.3 Picea glauca | reverse complement strand
ATTTCAACTACAAGAATGTATGTTCAATTGAAAAATGTGGTTCAATTTTATCATTTTCATTGATTGTTTGCCTTGTTGATGCACTATATAGTGTTGTTGGCTTCCATAATAATCATGGCAATGGATGGTGTTGATGTACATAGGACATTGAGGTGGGTGTGCACAAGTACTAAAGTGGGAGTGCATAGGATGTTTTAGTGGGCACATGAATGTCATTGAAAGGGACATGCACATGCTATTGAAGTGTCACAAATAGGTTACTACTTGGCATACATGGTGTTTTATTTTTCAAATGTTGTCGAGGATTCAAGTAACTTCCCATAAACCCCACACATTAGAGGAAATTGGAGGGTGCCAAGGGAACTACCCCTTGGACACTTTCATGGGATTGTGTGCCTAAGTGTTGGGGCATAAGGCTTGGCCTAATTAGAGGATATTGGCATAGAGGATACACACTCTTTGGCATGTATTGGTATGGAGAAAATCTCATGGGTGGATAGTAATATCTCCCTAGGATATGCCTATTGATCCTAAACAGATAGTGGGGCTAGACTTTTAATGGTTTCCCTAGATCTAAACAAACAATTCATTTTTACACCAAGAAGGGAAAGAATGGCATGCCTTACTTCTGAAGGTTGTCCTCGTATGTCTTGGTTGTTGTAGATATTGAGTTCCAGCTCTAGTCTCTACAACTTTCTCCCTACACACAAGCAACACAAGAACACCAATCTAGTTTTCCTCCTAGTGTTAAAAATTGTTAATCTAATTCATATCTAAATTGATCTATTTATTACAAGACCAGATCTAAACATTCATGAAAATAACACAAATATTTATGGGGAAAACCAATTATCTATTATCTCAAAATTCAAAGAATACATCAAACATCATACCTTTAGTGTAGATGCATCCTCCTTGGCCCCTTCCTCCTTACTCATCTTCAACTTCTTAATCAAACTAGGCAATCTTATCGTGGCTATTGTGGAATGGAGAGGATCCTATGTATTTGGACAACATAAATCTACAAATGATTCTTCCTCCTCATGCTCAAGACTTGCCTTATTTATATAGATCCTTGGAAGAGGCTTGGGAGAGCTTTTAGATATTATAGAGACCAATGGATACTGAAATAATGTGAGTTACAAGGCTCATTCCACGAAGAACCAACTCATCCCTCGCTTACCTCTTCGAAACTTTGTGAATCTAGAAGGTTACAAAGCATGTCACTGGTTGCACTATAGATGACCATCAACTAGTTTTTTATTTTCCTATGTATGGCAAGAGAAACCCTTCAAAATGTCCTAAAGCTTCAACTAGAGTTATGTCTTGGATTTCATCTTCTGTTGGATTCCCTTCTAGCTCTGTAGGGTGGAAATTAAGGCTATTACATATGCCCCTTAATGTGTGAGGTCAGGAAAGGAATGGATGGTCGAAACACATTACAATCAAATAATGTCCATGAGGCAGCATGAGGAGAGAGAAAACAAGTTTGGTGGTCAAAGAGGAATTGCAACCAAACACCAAGGATAAAATCATATGTAGTCCATCCCCTAGGTAGACATACTCAAACTCTGAAGAGTATCAAAGCATGGTTGTCGAAACAATATATTGCACATCCATGACATGAAATGCAAGACCATGGCCACAAAAGAATACATGGTGGATCCATGTCATCAATAAGATCATAGCCATGATCCAATACAATGTGGATCTATGTCATCGATATGATCATAGCCACGAGAAAATACAATGTGGATCAATGTCACAACATATATATCAGGAAGACAACGAGCACTAAAGAAAGTGCCCCCAAAGTCTTCAAAGTACTCATATACAAGTGATATGCTCCATCACAACTTGGGAGGGGATGCTGCAAAGGAAGGATGTGGCCCCAATCCCAAGGTCTTCATCCCAAACCTCGATGGTACAAATCTACAACATGCAAATAGATGAGATAACGTCGAGAATGATATAAACTGTCTAATTACCGGTCATTGATGTATATAGTTAATAGACACAAGGGGACCCATCGATGAGGAAGATGGACCCCAAGGTACCTATTACAATCTAGCGAGTGTGAATAGAGGATCTGATGTCAAACACCTGTAGAATCAATCGATTATGATTCTATGATGCAAACCCACTTTCGATCATGAGGAGGCCTACCACTCAAGACTACAAGCTCCAAGGTACTAGTTGGTTTCTATATCCCTCTCTTAGATAAGGTGTTGAAGTCGATAGGAAGAGATCCGGCAAAGGAGGGCCTTAATGTATCCCCCATAAATTGACACGAAACATACACCGAGAGATGATGTGAAGAGAGAGAATCAACAAGTACAACTGACACAGGGATGGTCGACACTAAAAGTCAACAAAACAAATGATCATCTCGGGCTTAAACTGACCTTGAACATATAGCACAACATAATGGTGACTTGGAAAAAAGACACAAGAGCTTGACGAATATAGTGCGACAATGTAGGAAGAATTGAAGCACTCTCCGTGATGATTGAAAGAGTAACTAGCCAGAGGAGTATCTCTTACTCATATTATTGGGATGACTCCTAGGAAAGCTAAACCCCAATTGTAAGATGATGACTCAAACAAGTGCCATGTTCAAAGGCGACTCTAATAACACTTCCATTTTGAGAATAAATCAATGGTGAAACTGCCCCCCCCACTTTTCTTTTCTTTTTTTTTTCTTTTTTTTCAGTGTCTCCTTCATGGTTTAACAAGTGTGAAAGAGAGATAAAAGTGTGCTCAGTAGTGTCTTTTTCGTTCAGTTTTAACAAGCCTAGAAAAAAAGGTTAAAAGTATACTTGTAATGGTGTCTTTTTTGTGTCTTTTAACGAGTCCAAGAAAGAGATAAAAGGGCACTCGATATGTATATTTTTCATGTCATTTTACAAGTTTGAAAAAGAGATAAAAGTGTACTCGCTTAGAGAGAACGAGTGTCATAAAAACATGCTCCTATGGTTCAAGCGCACTGAACCGATTTAAGCAAAATGAATGAAAATGGTATTGGCAAGTGAGATCCACTCTTAGAAGCTATTCTCTCCATGGGTAGGTGGATGTGAAACATAGGCTACATAACAAAAGAGGTAGATGGTCAAGTCTATTGCAATAGGGGTAAGTGGGATCCAAGGAAACAATAGTGCAACTACAGGAGATATGATGCAAGCAACAAATGCATAGGTGACCATTAAGTAATAAATAGATGGGAACTCCATTGGGATATAGCCAAAATATAGATGAAGAGAGGAAAATGAGGCTCAATCATCGAATCATGGTGGGACTACAAGAGGGTTCCCTGGGCCTACGCGAAATCATAACATGGGCTCCAAACGACAATTTGCGTGTTAACTAAGGCACCCATGGAGGGTAGGCACTATCGAAAAAGTTACAACATGCAAAGCATAATGGCTAGTGTCACAATCTGACGAGACCGAACCTAAGGAAATTTGACGAAAAAATGGACGGTTAATAATGCAAATCGTGGGTGCAGGGAAAAATTGTGCTATATGTCGGTTTGAAAACACGTACCTCTAGTTTGTGGGAAGTCACCGGCTTTGTAAACAAATGTCACCGTAATCCTGTCCACACATGTAAAATATATTCCAAGGTCAAAACACTTAGTGAAATCTCAAAAAATAAAATATTTTTGGAGATTTTGGATATGATATATGCAAAAAAAAACACTCACACCACACACCTATGTACAAGGCACTACACATATTGATTATTTACGCAAAGTAGGGCCCATTGCTAGGCTCATGCCAATGATATTTTTCATAATCGATCAACTCATGAGCCGATGTTGACATCATATGACACACCATGTTAGGGCCATGCCACATAGAAACAAATTTCTACAAACGAAGATACTCATCATAAGTAGTTTTGTGAGCTATGGAGGCTCCTAGATGGTGCCCATCAAGACATGAAGGAGGTATGAAACATGAATCTTCGATAGAGGGGGAAGTATAAAAATCCATGGTAAGTTTTGAAAAAGATAACTGAGGTGGAAAAGGGTCAAGACTAGGAAGTCTACTGGATGACCCAACAAATGCCCCCAGTCATGGATCAAGACTCATCAAGCTAACTCTCATTGGTTCTGAATCAGGACAACATGATTGAAGCATCACCTTATCCTTTTTTATTTTCTATGGAACCCATGACTTCCAGGATTGTCTCATTCGAAGGAAACACAATATCTAGGAAATCATGTGAACTCGGAGAGTCAACAACCCGTGCGGGTGGAGTAGGTTGATCACTCCATATGAGGATGGAGTTGTTGAACAATATCAACATATGTTGATGGGATTGTCAGATAAATAGTATCAACCACGGTGGGTGATAGGGAATATCTAGATGATTCAACATCCTCGGGCGAGGTACCAAACAAGGATTGACAGACCCGAGGGATCCATAGGAAAATGATGAGATCATGTTGATAGGAGTAATGCTCGCAGCATGAGGTGGCGAGGAAAGGGGAAATATTCTCATGAGTGAATGATATTTAAACATCCTCACACCCACACTCATATAAGACTATTGGGTATCATCAACAAAGGCTACATTAGACGTCGCATTAGATCCAAGGTCTGGGGTACAAAACACAAGTCGATCGATCATCACTATTTTCCCTTGATGAGGGAAGCATAAGAACCTAAATACGAATGAGACAACTGCAATCATCTTGTAGAACCAAGTGTTCATGAGTAACAAGTTGTACTCAAGAGGTGCATTGATGACCTCCACAGCAACAAAGACAGTCTTACCACCTAACTCAATGGGTAAGGCAATGATTATCCCATGGGGATGAAACATATGTCCATCGAATGCTTTCAACAATGTTGCAGAAGTGTCGAGCTTAGGAGAGCCAAGGGCCTTACAAAAACAAATAGACATGATGCAAGTCGAGGATCCTTCATTAATCACAATGTGAAGGATATTTTTCCCCATCATTATGAATTTGATTTGGAAAGCAATTCGATGGGAAAGACTATGATGAACCTTATCATAATCAAAGGTTATCAAATTCGACTCCGAAGGATCAACCCCACCTATGGCAGAAAAGAAGGATTTTTGTTGCGTTGGGAAACTTTGGAGAACTTCGAGTGTAGACATAACACAAGGTTCATGGGCTAAGTCATCCACAATATTGTAGTAGTGGGTGGCCCATGAATTTGGATTGTGTGTTGTGTGTTGAAGAACTCTCTTCGAGGGGTGAAGCAATGTGTCAAATGATGACTTCTCAATATGAAGAGGGCCACCAAGCTGGGAGGAAGATGTTGACCCGTGAAAAATAGGAATAGGCTCGAAATTATCATAGTTCTTGGCTCGAGTCTACAAGTTGACCATATGGTCACACATGAAAACTGTGGCATTCGAGGAAGACCCCTCATGTTGAGGGGTACTTGTCATGTACCCTTGTGGAGAGGCAGGATTGCTTGCAACCATGTGTTGAGGTTGAGTGGGAAAAGGATGAGTTAGGACAATGGGTTGTTGGGGGGCCCTTTGCTGAGCCAAATATCGATGGATCTCATCCTTCCCGGGACACTCATGAGTAGGGTGGTCCTCCCCACAAATCATGTAGGGGAACCAACTCTTCTTTTTCTCCTTTGTTCCCCCTCTTTTATTGTTTTGGGTGGGAGAGTTCCAATGCTCAATGTTGGAATTTTTCTTTTTATTCCTCTTCTTCTTTCCTCAAGGTTGTAAAGGATTCTTCAGTTGCATGGATTGCACTAAATTCACCTTGGAGGTCTGATTAGGCATCATAATAGGTTGAGCATTAGAGCCATAATATGACAGGTGTGATGAAATAGACTTGTGACCCATCTGGTTAGCTAACTGGACCATAGAGGCATGGAAACAGAACCCACCACACCATTGGCATGGGGTCCTGGATTCTCCTTTGGTCATATCAACACTAGCATAGCCCCGTGCATGAACAATATGGGAGAATGTATGCCCTATGTTATTTCTTGGAGAACATCATCATAATTGGGCCATTCACCAATAATAGAGCCTCATGAGTGAATGAATCATCTCCCTTGGTCATATCAACACTAACGTAGCCCCATGCATGACCAATATGGGAGAATGTATGCTCGATGTTGAAACATTAACGCTCATCATTAGCCAAATAAACATGGTTAATACCATGCATCATCCTCCTCTGTTAAATCAATGTGGAAACTATGGGAGGATATATGTAATCTGCTCATTTGTGGATAAGTACTGGAGCTTCACTGCTTCCTTCTGTACCATGTCTCGAATGAAATCCTACAATAAGCTTATGAAGTTGCATCACTTTACGAATTGCGACACTGGCTATGACATACTCCCTCTTTGTTGTATTGAATGCTACAAAAGCTTTCTTCTAGCTTATCCTAGAAATCATAATTGATTCCAAGTTGAAGCAACACCATGAGGTGCTCAATCTATCTACTGCACTCCTTGCTCAATCAAAATCTGTATGTCTCTACAGGCTCACTTCATCACCCGAGACAAATCATATCCAACTATACCATGCTTCATTGCCACCCACTAGATCTGCCTTGGATTCAACCAAATACTGGCTCAGGGTGCTCACCGCAAAGTAAATATTTGTCCTGGCATTAACCAGGTAAATCAAGGATCTTATCTACTTCCTTTACATCATGGGATCCACCACATATGAATATAAATCATAATCACTCAAATTATTCAGATTTGTCATCATAGGTGTAGTCATGGACTTGCAATCCATCATATCGAATCTCATTAGTATCCCATGAATGAGGAAGATATCATCTGATATTGTCACACCTATAATCCCAATAGTACATCTGGCCATGATCCTCCATCTCGAACACTGAGGCCAACTCCCTCTATCACTGTTATCAAGTTTTCCTCATTGGTTGCTCCCAATGTGACTGAGACAAAATCCATACCTAGTCCTCCTGACTGGTTTCCTCCTATGTCATTGTAGCAAGATCTAATGAAACAAGTGTATTCTCCAAGAGATCTCACACCTCCTTGAATCCTCCTCAAATCATGACACATGTTTTTTCAGTCCTGGAAGATGTCTCTCTCCCACCTGAACCTGAAGGGGGATCTCCCTCTGAATGATCGACTCTCCCTCTGAGCCAACTAACTCTCTCTAAGATCATGCAAACTCTAAGTTTTCATACTCCCTCTAAAGATTGACTCCCTCCGAGTCTATACAATCTTTGGAGCCATTTGATCCCTCTACATCTACTGACTTCCTATGAAGTCTGATCTCCTCTGAACTGTCTTGTGGGGGGGGTTGCTCCTCCCTACTAGATCTTGAGGGTTGACTCCCTCTCAACTCTGGATACTTCTAATATGGTACTTGGTAGGGACACCTGCCTCACCATTAGTAATGCCATCTGCTCCTTAGTGTCAATCTCCATGTGGAACACTTTGTATCCCACAAAATTATCCTTCTTTTCATAAGGTTCTAACTTCATCCTCTTTGCCTTCGGTACATGGATGTATACAATCATGTACACAACTATATGTCTATATAGTTTGCTCTATCTCTCAAACTAGAGACCATCTAACATGTTTCCTCCTACAACCGTTACTATAACTCCCTCTCAGAGCTACCACCTGTGACCTCCCAGAACAAGAGCAATAAAAAGGGAAAATAACAGACAAGAACAATATTCTTATGATAGGAACAAGAATAAAAAAAAACGGGAAACAAGAACAACACTTTTCCAGTGTTGTTACCAACCATTCCTATGTGGTAACCTGCCTAGAACTAAAGACAAGAGAAACACTTTTCTAGTGTTGTGACCTCCATAGTAACTTGCCCGGAACAAAGACAAAAGACAAGAGAATCTCCTAGAAGAGATCAATTTCATCTTGTACATAAGTGCATCATTATTACTAAACAATGAGCTTTTACATAATGATTATTGTACTAACAATATTCAAGTGTCACTAAACATTTGATAACAAAAATTAATCAACAATAATAGAACTCTAAAGAATGTTGTCCCAGTTACAATATTGATTTAAGATGCAACAATATAAAAAAATATCAAACCTAATATGTAAACCTGGAGTCTTAATTGCTAGGGAGGGTGCATTATTCCTCTGAATGCACTAGATCCAATGATCCCTTTGGGTATTTTCTTGGACAAGGTCCCTTGTACATCCCCTGCAAACACCCTCATACTCTGCTAAATGTTATAACTTATATACAAGTCAATACTTCTGAAATTTGTAGCACCATCCAACTTGTCTTCTAATCTCAAGGTTTGCACAACTGGAAACAGCAACTGTAATTGGCAACTGGAAATTGAAACTGTAACTGGAAACTACAACTGCAATTGTAATGAGAAATTTCAACTTTCACCAAGTTGTAATCTGAGACAACCAGGAGGTGTGCTAGGATAGGGCAAGTTGATATATGGAAAAAATAATCTCAACGTCCTCCAAGAAATTTATCAACGAGCTTGACAAGTTCATATCTGTGCAGCGACAAATTTCATGTGCAATAACAATCAAAAACTGTACAGTGGCAATATTTCAACTAGCTCTGAAACCATGTTGATGTTTATATGATTCTTAGATCTAATAGTTATTGCCTTATGATTAATAACAAGATTCACTTTCATACATCAATTATCATAGAATAACTATACACTGAAAATCTCAACTATAAAAATGCAGCATAAATAACAAGATCTAGACATATTAACCATGCACAGTAAACATAAGAACACAAGAGTTTATCCTAGGAAACCCAACCTTGGGAGGAAACCCAACCTTGGGAGGAAACCCAACCTTGGGAGAAAACCCAACAACCTTTCTCTAAAAGAATTTAGTCCAAGATATTACTAGTACATCACCATCAATAGCCAAAATACCATACAGAGAAGATCCTCCCCAAGGTTGGCATCACCAAGACCTAGATCCTCAATAATATGACCAAGAATAACCAAACAAGAGCTTCTCCATGTGTGGTGCACTCTCCAAGATAACCAGTAACCCATAAATAGTGAAACTGCCAAAACTGCAGTTGCAACTACCTTGTGCGCACTCCAGAAGGAGTTGTCTCACTGTCCAAATGAAATGATCCAGTCCAATATTTACACTGATTTGGGCGCCAGTCTGGGGCCGACTTCTCTTCCTGGGTCTTCAAATTCTCCCTGGGGCTTATTGTAATGGGATAGATGGGCCTTCTTGTACTTTATTGTGGAGAATGACTACTCGAAGTTGAAAATCTCAAATAAAAGGAACTTCACCCCCCATGCTAAAACCAAAGCTTGACCCCGCACTAGAAGAAGACCCAACTATGGGAATCATAATGGAAGGGATGGGCGTAGGAACACTAGGTAAATTGCCAGATGGAAAATATGACATGGTCGTGTCCCCCGGATTAAGGGACATGTAGAAAAAGGCATTAATGGTGTAGGTCCAATGGTTCTCGGAGAAGGTAATGTGGACATCATAGGGATGCTCCCAGTACCACTTGCATATGAGCTTGATGGCTCAACCACACTGAACAATACACTCGGTCCTAACATAGTGTGAGGATCGCTAAACAAAGAAAAAGGTTCACTAAAAAGTTCCCTTACTTTGATAAGTATGGGTGCTTTAGGATTAATCAAAGGAGGGTTAAAGTTTGGTGGATCACTTTCGTCGACCACTTCCACTTCAACCAAACCAGTCTCCTCAAACCAAAGATGGGACGCTTCAAATTCCCAGTCCCCTATCTCAGGTCACTTGAGAGGTTGTTGTACCTCTGTGATTGGCTCTAATCATCGTAATCGATGGGACTAACGCGGTGATTCAGTCGGGTGAAAATAACAATTCAATCATAAGGCCAACATAGACACATAACCAAAGAGAACACCCCTAACAAATCTAGGACAACAAAAAACAAACCAATGGCTTAGGGGGCCATTTGAAAACCAACCTTCTGGGGGAGATGAAGTCCCCACAAGATTGTCTAGCAAAGGTATGAGGAGCATTTACGATCAACAACGCGAAACAACCATGATTGGAGAAAGCACCCTTTATTAAGACAGACACCCTTTGAGGGAACTGAGATTGTGAAAGAATGTTTGCCCTAGGTATTACAGGCACGTCCCAACTGCAGTGACCTTTGTACCTATCTAGGAATGGTCACTAAGGCTACCACCTCACAATCAATGACCGAGCGAATAGTCGTAGGTCCGACCACACGTAAGGGAAGGTTAACTATGCCCGAAGCTTCAAAGGTGTTACCTCACACAGAGGCATGGAATTAATGAAACCCTCATATACATAGTAATTCAAGCAATACCGTAAACACCAAAACAAGTAGAAAAGGGGTACTCTCCCTACTTTCCCCGATGCGACCTCATGCTTGACTCTTGTGTTAGAGGAGCTTCAGACACACTAGTTGCAAAAATGGATTTTACACTCGTTAATGGCTCTAGATTTCATTTTGGTGTCCTTGGAGAGTTAGCTCTCCAATCTTATTCCAAGTCTCTAAACTTATATAATGTTGGTTTGCTAATAAATAAAAGAGTCTAGTTGATTTTAGCTTTACGAATATTTTTTCTATGGTTGTTGTTTATGTCAAAGGGAAGATGGATGAAACTTTTATGGTGTTTTCTCTTGACCTAACCAAAGGAATGCAAGAATTCTCATGCACTTGTTCAATTTGATGAATTCTAACCATCGGAGGGCAAAGCAATCTTTTTCTTTATTCACTTCAAAATGCAATCTCAAACACCAAGCAACCATGCAAACAAATCAGATCCAAACATTTGCTAAGATCTCAAACCAAGCACATCAACAATGGATTTTGTTTTTAATGCTTCAAAAGCTCATAAGCATGCAAAGATTTTTTTTATATTTCCAAATGTGATGCAAAAGTTTCTTAATCTAATAAAAAAAACAACATGCAAACAAAAAACCATCAAACTAGCAAGCAGAGGTTGTAGGAAATTGGTAGTGATGTCGGAAATCCCACTCAAATGTCTCTACAATAATATCACCCATAACTCACTATGAAGGTAGATCAAGTAATGAACACTAATAATAAGATGGTAAACAAACCAAATTCAATCAATAAGGGACACCACTAGATCTAATTAGATATGTTGGGTGCACTGCCCAACTTCAATGGATCACTAAACAATAATCAAGTGTACACAAGAAATCTGAGCAAGCCACACAAACACACTTCAAACTTGAATTGAAGACATAAGGTGTGACAACATGAATTAATCAAAGGAAAGATCTTAATAGTACATATTAATCACATATATATGGTATCAGACACATCTAGGTCTGAACATGGAATATTTTGCAAATTACAAAATTTACAGGAGTGTCATTGGTTGTAGGACCTCCAACAAGTGACTAGTCGCTAGACACCAATAGTGCAACAAGTGACTACTGCAAAAAAAATTGAAAAAAAGAAAGATTTGTCAGATTTGAGAGATCTAAAATATGAGGGAGTAACAGAGAAGACAAAAAATAGATAAAAAAAATAGAAACATAGGATAATTGCCAAGAGATTCTAACCTAGAGAAGAATCAAATATTCCTCCCCAACGGAGTCGCCAATTATGTTATGGAGAAAATATCACAAGTGGAAAGTAAGATATCTCAATGATCTTCCTATTGATCCTAGACAGAAAGTGGGGCTATACTTCTAATGGTTTCCCTATATCTAAACAATCAATTCAATTTTACACCAAGAAGGGAAATAATGACATACCTTACTTCTGAAGGCTAATCTCGTATGTATTGGTTGTTGCAGATCTTGATTTCTATCTCTAGTCCCTGCAACCCACTCCCTGCACTCAAGCAACAAAAAAACACCAATCTACTTCTTCTCCTAGTGTTAGAAATCCCTAATCTAATTCAGATATAAATTGATCTATTCATTACAAGACCAGATCTAAACATTCATGAACTTAACACAAATATTTATGAGGAAAACCAATGATCTATTATCTCAAAATGAAAATAGTACATCAAACAACATACCTTTAGTGTAGATGCATCCTCCTTGGCCCCTTTCTCCTTGATCCTCCTCAACTTATTAATCAAACTAGGCAATCCGACTATGGCTATTGTGGAATGGAGACGCTCCTTTATATTTGAACAACATAAACCTACAAATGATTCTTCCTCCTCATGCTCAAGATTTACCTTATTTATATAGATCCTTGGAAGAGGCTTGGGAGAGCTTCTAGATCTTCTAGAGACCAATGGATACTTGAATGATGTGAAATCAACGTTAACCATGGTGGATAATGATGCTACTCGTTGTTGTTGTTATGGTAACTGCGGGAGGTATTAACCTCCATGTGTAACCTATGACTAGAAAAAAATATTCTGGAATCCATAGAAACCCTAAACTGATGTGTGAGTACTCTAGAAGACCAGTCGACTCAATAAAATGAATAATATTAAAGTATTACCCTACAAGAGGAGAAGTCGGCCTAGACAGTTGACAAGGAGCACTATAAATAGAGGGTGCTTGAGCTCATTTGGATACACACACACTCTCACTCAAGATAAAAAGTGCACAATTCTAGAGGAGGAGTGAAACTGCAACGACTATAGTTGGGTACTATTTTTGGTCTGTGGTTTGGGACTTTATGTCTGGTGCGATATCTTTGGAGAAAGGTGCACTATCTTGGTTATCTGTTGGTTCTAGTGTTGCTTCCAAAATTATTCATTTTGTCAAAGGTTAAGGTGCTTGGCGGTGGCTACGTGACTATGGTTGGGTGACAATATTGTGATATTGTCTATGGTTAAACAAAAACATCGAATATTTTAACAGGTTATGGGCCCACACTACCTTCAAGACAGTCTAACCACTGGAAGGTAGATTGTCAGTTCCTTTTCAAGCTCGTTGTGGCACCAGTTGCAACTACAACTAGGGTTTTTTATTTGGAAAAATTCTTGGACATTCTAGTGCGCCTTAGCCTAACACACCTCTTGGTACCTTCAACTAGCAAAAACGTCCAGGTTGAATTTTTGGGTCAAAGTCAAAGTCAAAGGCAATCATGACTTACTCCATGAAGTCAGAGAACAAGCTAGAAGGAGCTTCAAATTTCAGAGCATGGAAGACAAGGATTGACCTCATCCTTGCTAAGAACAAAGTTTTAGATATCGTGAAGGGTAAGATCGTAGAACCACAATTTGAAGCAGGAAAAGAAGTTGAACCTCATAATGTTGCAGTAATGGAGAAGTTCAAGGACAATGTCGTCAATGCTATGAGTATCATTGTGGACTTTGTCAAAGATCACTTGATACCCTATATATCCAATCTTGACTCATCCAAGAAGATGTATGATGCCCTAACTAACCTTTTTGCAGTTAGAAATATTGGACAAGTGATGAGTTTGAAGAATGAACTTCGTGACACAAAGATGACTAAGGATGACACCGTAGCCTCGTACTTTGTGAGGATTTCTCCATTGAGAGATAAAATACAATCTATTGAACAAGTTATTCCAGAAAAGGAACTTGTGAATATTGCACTTAATGATCTTTCTAGGTCATGGGATGCATTTACTACAAGCATGAACACAAGAAAGGAGTTTCCCAGATTTGAAGAACTTTGGACCTATTGTGCACAAGAAGAGACAAGGATCAAATCAAAGGGAATATTTCAAGAGGAAGAGGATGCTCAATCCTATGCAAAAAAGTTCAAGAAACATGAAGGTAAGAAAAGATTTGGTTCAAAAAGACATGTCAAAGGTACAATTTTTTGAATTCCATGAATATGGCCACTACAAAAACCAATGTCCTAAATTAACCAAGAAAATAAAGGAAGAACACCATGCATCAACTGCTAATGATGAAGTACATTCAAAGAAATCCAAGCATGAAGAAACATAATTCTTCTACTAATCATCTCTTGCAAGATCTCTTGAAGACACTGTGACTGATCGATAGTAGAGCTTCCAGACATATGACACGTGACCATAAAAATTCTCAAGCATGAATGAAAAGAGAATCTCTCATAGAGTGGAACTTGGAGACAAGAACTCTTATGCAGTCAAGGAAATTGGAAAATCCTTTATCGAATTGGAATCATGTAACAATGTTCATCTTAGCAATGTTTTGTATGTACCTGGTTTGAAAAATAATTTAGTACCCATTTCTTGTTTAGAAGACAAAGGAGATAGAATAGCCTTTGTCGATGGAAAAGTAATTGTATGGTCTAAAGATTAAAAAATAGAATATGCTAGATTTATTGGTATTCGTGAAGAAAGATTGTATAAACTCCTAGGTCATAATGATCAAGATCTTGTACATGATAAACTCAATCCTAGTGAATTATGGCATAGAAGGTATGCTCACCTTCATTATCAAGCATTGCCATATCTAAAGAAGATGGTTGTAGGCATACCGGAACTACAATCAGTACATGAAGGCATTTGCAGAGGATGTGCACTTGGGAAGAATATTAAGTAGCCATTCCCAAGCAGTGAGAATAGATCCAAGGAGATATTAGATATGATACACTCAGATGTATGTGATTTGATGCTGGTGAAATCTCTAGGAAGCTATCTCTACTATGTAACATTCATTGATGACTTCTCATGAAAAACCTGAATGTACATGTTGAAGACAAAGGATGAAGTATTTAGAAAATTCCAAGAATTCAAAACTGAAGCTAAAAACCTGACAGACAAGAAAGAATGGAAGGAAGCTATGATGGAAGAATATCAATCCATCATGAAAAATGATGTACAGGAAATTGTGCCTAGACCCGAAGGAAAGACTATAGTCAATTCAAAATGGGTTTACAAGATAAAGCATGCAGTAGACAAGAGTATCGATAAATACAAGGCAATATTTGTGGCTAGAGGGTTCTCCCAGTAGGAGGGAGAAGACTATGATGAGACGTTTTTTCTAGTTTCTAGATACACCTCTATTAGATCCATCATATCTCTTGCAACATCGATGGGTTGGAGTTTACATTAGATGGATGTAAAGACTGCTTTTCTTAATGGAGTTATTGAGGAAGAAGTATACATAGATCAACCTCGAGGTTTTGAGGTAGACCAGAGAGAAACCCATGTATGTAGATTAAAGAAGGCCTTGTATGGACTAAAGCAAGCTCCAAGAGCTTGGTATGCACAAATTGACAGCTACTTGGGAAGACTTGGATTTTCCAAGAGATATGTTGATCCAAACCTTTATTACAAGGTTGTGAATGATGCACCTGTGATCCTATTACTATATGTTGACGATTTGTTTCTGACAGGTGCATAACCTCTCATTATTTAGTGTAAGAAGGAGCTATCCCTTGAATTCAATATGAAGGATCTTGGTATCATGCATTATTATTTGGGACTAGAAGTATGGAAAAATCATGGTGAAATCTTTCTAGGGCAAGGGAAGTATGTTGTAAAGATCTTTCAGAAGTTTGGGATGATGGATTGCAAATCCATGACAACTCCCATGGTGATAGATCTAAGGTAGTTGAGAGACTCTGATTTTGATCTAGTAGATTCGTCCCTGTACCGGTAATCAATTGGCTCATTAATGTATTTGGTTAATACACGACTAGACTTTTGCTTTGTTGTGAACACGTTGAGCCAGTTCCATGTGGAACCTAGACATGAGCATTGGATAGCTGCAAAGCACATTTTTAGATATCTTCGTGGGACACTAAACTATGGTTTGAGATATGCCTCAAACAATGATGTACAACTGCATGGATTTACTAATTCAGATTGGGTAGGGAGTACAAATGAAAGAAAGAGTACTGCTGGTATATGTTTCAGTTTGCGATCTGCTATGATATCATGGGATAGCAGGAAACATAAGTTTGTTCCACTTAGCACTGCAAAAGTAGAGTATATTGTAGCTTGTGATGCTTGTACCGAAGCAGTGTGTCTTCATAAGCTGGTTTATGGACTATTTAATCAGGTGTTGGATACGACTATGATATATTGTGATAATTAGAGTTATGTGAAGCTTTCAGAGAACCTATGTTCCATGACAAGTTAAAGCACATTGAGATCAAGTACTATTTTATCCGTGATAAAGTCCAGAGGGGAGAAGTGATTCTCCAGTACATCTCCATTGATGAGCAGACAACTGATATTTTAACGAAGCCTCTGTCCAAGATAAAGTTTGCATACTTGAGGGTCAAGTTGGGAATTGTGGAGATACCTCCCTTGGTTGAAAGGGAGGAGATGGATTCCTCGGTTGGGAGGGAGTGTTGATATATGGCATCATGGATAGTCAATTTGTTGGTGGACAATCATTCTCTGGGTGGATAATGGTCCAGGAAGAACAAATTTCTGGTGGAAAAACATTCTCCCTGTGGAGAATGGTCCAGGTTGACAAATTGTTGATGTACCATGGACAACTATTCTCCTGGGGCATTGCCTAGACAGGTAGAATGGTCCAAGACAACTATTCTCCTGGGCCTTTGCCTGGACAAGTAGAATGGTTTGTCTCCTTGAGTTCACAGTAGTGACTAGAGTGGGGAGATTGGTATAGAACAAGCATTTTCCCTGAGTTCACAGTAGTGGCCAGAGGGGGGAAAATGGTCGAGGATAGTCATTCTTCTAAGACATATGTCTGGATTAGAAGAATGGTCCTTATATCCCACAACGTTGCTTTCAACATCTGGGAGGACAATCATTCTTCTATGATGTATTTCTGGATTAGAAGAATGGTCCTTGTATCCCATTGCGGGACTTTCAACATCTGTTCAGAAAATCATTCTTCATGTGTCACATGTAGTGACCAAGATAGGAAGAATGGTCCCTCTCTGTTGAGTGCATTGAGTCTAACACATGATTAATTCAACATCATGCTCAATTACTCAGATGGAGTATGGTCTCGAGAGATGATGCAGATGATGATATGATTTGATGCCAGGAGACTATTGTATTTCATGGTGATAGTCTGTGTAGATATTAGTTGATTGCAGTAGAGACTGTGTGTCTTTAGACAGTAGTTATGTGCTACTGTGGTGGAAGTGTTCCACTAGTAGTGATTGTGCGTCACTAGATAGTAGTTGTGCGCTACCAGGAGTGGTTGTGTACCACTGGATAACAATTGTGTGCTGCTATGGATTGACATTGTTGTGATCTATTGGATGGAATTGTAGTAATTATGTGCTACTACCTGATTTCCATGGAGACTACTAGTAGTGTTGGAAGTGACTGCCAGCTAGATGGGCAGTGATGATGATGCTCATGACTTGATCTACGTGATCATGAGATATCCTATGTGGCTATGATGATGCTACCTATAGAATGGTATGTCAGACTATGTGAGCCTTGTCCATACCATGTGAAATAGATGTAAGTGTTTGAGACCATTACATTTAATACCTCCCTAGCTAGGAGGGAGTGTTGTTATTATGGTAGTTGTGGGAGGCATTAATCTCCATGTGTAACCTCTGACTATAATAGAATATTTTGAAATCCATAGAAACCCTAAACATATGTGTGAGAACCCTAGAAGACTAGTCAACTCAATAAAATGAATAATATTAAAGTATTACCCTCCAAGAGGAGAAGTCGGCCTAGACAATTGACAAGGAGCACTATAAATAGAGGGCTCTTGAGCTCATTTGGATACACACACACTCTCACTCAAGATAAGAAGTGCACAAGTCTAGAGGAGGAGTGCAACTGCAACGACTACAGTTGGGTATTGTTTTTGGTCTATGGTTTGGGACTTTTTGTCTAGTGTGCTATCTTTGGAGAAAGGTGCACTATCTTGGTTATCTGTTGGTTCTAGTGCTGCTTCCATAATTATTCATTATGTCAAAGGTTAAGGTGCTCGGGGGTGGTTGCATGCCTATGGTTGGGTGACAATATTGTGATATTGTCTATGGTTAAACAAGCACATATAATATTTTAACTCTCACAACTTCATGAGATAAGATGTTGTGCAGAGACTTGGACTACAGTTTGAGCAGGTGCACACTTCTTTCAAGGGAGTAAAGTCAGGCAAGAAGGAGGTTGTTGGCACGACCAAGAATGTTCCATTGAAGCTTGGGGAGTGGACCAGGAAGGCGAGTTTCATTGTTGTTACACTAGATGACTATGAGGTGGTACTAGGTCAGAAGTTCATGCGGATCGATAAGGCAATTCCCATTCTGCATGCAAATAGTTTAGCTATCTTGTCTGGACGAACTCTATGTTTGGTGCCTACAATAAAGCGGAATAGGGGGATGTGAATAAACATGTCTTTCTTATGCTTGGTTGGTGAAGATTACTAGTGCCTTTACACATACATCTATGGAAAAGGAGAGGATATAGTCAAACCAAGTGACTTGGTCGACCGAGAAGTGATGACAGACTTGGAGTGTCATGTCGATGAGATCGAAGGAATCTTGGAAGATGTGGTGAAATCCATAGGGAAGTTTGCATATTTTTGCAAAAGTATGAACAATTTTTGGAAGGAACCAATGAAGATGGTGGTGAAAATACAGCCATGACAACTTGAGGAATGAAGAGTAGAACTGTCCACTGAATAGGTGGGTGATGGGGTGAAACCACAACCATGGTACAAACGTGCCAAGGAGAAAGTTGAACCGATCATAGAAATAATTGGAGATGGTGAATGGCCATACGATCCAGAACTTGACATCCTCATGGAGGATAGGTGAACAAGAGACAAGCAACGCACCCATCGAAATATGGGATCGATTAAGGTGACATGCTCGGTTGGCAGGTGTGGGGGTGTGATGGAAATCTTGATGAAGAAGACACTCTACGGGTGGAAGTTGTACCTCAACATGTGTATGTGTTGTATGTATCTATTGAGAGCCACATGCTCCATTGTAAACCTTTCCAGTTGTGGCACTTGTTGTATCTTGTAACTGTTCTTCGGGTGTAAGGCTGGTTTGAGCCGTATGACTTTTACACAATATCTTGTTGTGTACCTTGTGTGTACTTGTTACTTGTGAATTGTTATAAGTGTTGAATGTTTTATCATAAGTGAACTTGATAAAGATTCCAAGTGTTTAAGGTGTAGTTCCAACAGAGTACACTCAGGTAAGTCGTAAGTCAGTTCCACCAGGGTGCCGACTATGGGGGCTCATTCAAAACGACTTAGATTGTTGAAGGTTAAATTATTTGCTAGCACAATCTTTGAAACAAAGGCTTATTCCAGACGACTCACATTGTTGGAGGAGGAATCCTATACACACAAAGAAGCATGGAATACAAGATTAGGCACTCTCTTTATTTTTATTGCCTCTCGATCGTCTTTTGGCAACTAATGATATATATTCAACAACTTGTCATAGTAACGACAGAAAGAGCTTGAAAAAGTAATTATCACATGTATTTAAAAACACATTCAACAGTGCAAGAATATCAAGAATATCCTTGTTTACTATACATATAAACTTTCCATTTGAACTTTAACACACCCTTTGCACTTTTATGCAGATGGCATAAAGGTCTTCAACATGATAAATATATTGTCACAACCACAGTGGTTTAGGCGTGGCGTTGGCTGCAAAAGAGTTGTAGAAAAGTGCAGTGAGATTTTGGCATTATATTATAGGCGTTGTCTAGTTGTTCTGCAAAATGGTTTTTTCGTCGAAATCCGACGATATAAATTTACACGAATCATTGTTTTTTGTTGTTCAAAATCCATTTATGAATGTAGAAATGAATTCAACACGTTGAAAAACCTTTGGGGCACTCAGATTATACATAAATAATCACTCAAATCTACGAATCTAACAATTTCTCGTCAGATTTCGGGCAAATGTCCTCAAAAAAATCGTCATTTCGTAGAACGTTTAGCCTATGGCTTATATTATAGCATTGAACGAACAACGAATGTGCATTCCAAAAGAAAACATGATCCTCAATGGAAGGTAAAACGCGCAAACGTGAATATTAATGGAAGATACAACATAGAGCAAGGGTGAGAATTAATACAAGCGGTAACATAATTGATACAAACAAGATTTCTGGAATGCAAAATAGATTTTTTCCGCTAAGAAGGGGAGTAATAACCATCAGGTTACAAAGTATTTAATGCTTTGTATGCATGCAAGGTGTGGGTGTGTATAGTTAGATTTAAAATAACATATGGGTATGTATCGTGAAATCTAAAGTTATTTTAGATCTGATCATGCACACTTCTACATACAACATTAAATACTCTGTAAATTTATGCTTATTTAAAATATACTCTGGAAATTGATGCTTATTTAAAACAAAATAACACAAAAACGTTCATTGTTGAATTTAAAGTTATTTGCATCAAATGTTATGTAGCATATGCTTCTTCCCCATTAGAAAAGAAGAACATAAGGCTAACGACCATGAAGAGACAGACAAACGGTTGCCTAATTGTTGCCATAAATTAAGGACAAAAGCTAACAACCATGAAGAGACAACCATGTGCAAAGTTTTTGCCTTAAATTAAGACATTGTCTAACTGTTCTATGAAATGCCTTTTTTCACTAGAATTCGACGACATAAATTTGCACGAAATCACTATTTTTTGTTGTTTAAAATCCATTTATGAATGCAGAAATGGATTCAACATGTTGAAAAACCCTTGAGGCACTCGGATTATACAGAAATAATCACTCAAATCTACGAATCTAACAATTTCTTGTCGAATTTCGAGCAAATGTCCCTGTAAAAAATCGTGGGAGAAGAATAATTTCGTAGAACGTTAAGACTCTGTCTTAAATTAAGGACAAAAAGCTAACAACCATGAAGATACAAACGAGCATTTGCATTAAATGCTCTGGAGCGGTGTGCTTCTTGGGCAAGCAATAACCAGCCTGTTGCATAACATTCAATGCTATGACAGGTGGTATATACACCGTCAGATATATCCCAACATATATATCAAGGAGATCCCACAATGTATATACCAACCACTACAACTTAAAATGTTGCACAATAGACTGGTTATTGCTCGCCATGCTTCTTACCCCTAAAAAAGGATTACAAAAAGCTAACGACCATGAAGAGACAAACGGGTGCAGAATTTTTTCCTTAAATTAAGGACAAAAAGTTAACGATCATGAAGATACAAACGGGTTTCCTAAGACCGAGGGCCTGCCTTTTCTGTCTACTTGTTGTTAGGGTGGAAAAAGATTGAATGCGAGCATCTCAATATTAATGAGAAACTAAATTTCTTAATTAAAAATATTATTAAAAGAGTGAATGAGAGAAAATAAGTATTAAAGAGACTTTGCATTAAATTTAATTTAATTACTAAATTATATAATATTTTTAAAAAATTGAAAAAATATGAGTAAAATTTTATATTAAAATATTTAAAATAATTATAATTAATAAATTAATATTAATAAAAAAAAATATTAATTCAAAATAAAATTTAAAAAAAGGAATGAGTGAAAAAAAAAGAGAATGAGTGAAAATTAATGTGAAAATAATATTAATAAGATTTATATTAAAATATATAAAATAATAATAAATTAATATTAATGAAAAATAAATTATTAATTCAAAATAATTAAATTTACTTTGAGAAAATTGACAAAACTCTTAA
>JZKD02S1887334.1:248846-286386 GCA_000966675.3 Picea glauca | reverse complement strand
ATGTATATGTATATGTATATGTATATGTATATGTAGTAATCATTGAGGTTGTCTATTATGTGAAATTCATGTCATTTATATCATATAAGTGAATTAAATATTGAAGATAAATTAAAATTTGTAAGTATTTAGTGATAGTTAAATTTATGATGAAGACTGTATTTTTTTTTAGGAAAGTTATAAGTTTGAATTTTCATAGGGATAAGGTATGTATGTTTTCATAAATTAATTAGTCAAATCACATAAACTTTATGTCAAATAATACTCTGAGATGAAATCATATAGATTTGAAATACATTGTGGCATTAAACTTTGTAGTTAAGCACATTTGTGTTGGGAGCATGTGTGATCATTCATGAAACTCAGTTTGTTGAATCACAAGGTTACATGCAATGCATGTTTGGTTACATGTGTGCTCCTATGTGGTTAGCCAAGGGGATTTCTACCAAATGTCAATGTTGTGGTCACATGCACACTCCTATGTGACTACCCTAGGGAGTTTCTGCCTAGCATCGATGCTACAATTACATGTGTGCTCTTACGTGGTCACTCGGGGGGCCTTTCCCTATGCTTCAATGTTGCGATTACATGTACTTCTATTTGGTCACCAATGGGGTTTGTTGTCCGACGTCGAAGCTATGGTCACATGTGCACTCCTATGTGGTTACTCAAGTGGATTTTTCCTTGGCATCGATATTGTGATTACATGTGTGCTCCTACATGTCCACCCAAGGGGATTCACCCCCCACTTTGGTGTTATTTCATTTGTATTCCTATGTGGTCCCCGAGTAGCTTTTCACCCAACTTTAATGCTACCTAAAAATTTAAGGAAAACTATGAAAAAATGGTTAACTTGTATTATTATTATTATTATTGTGCTCTATGCCTCTCGATTGCCTTAATGATTAACCTTTAACTCAAGGAAATGTTAAATATCATTGAACACACAATCACATCGAAGCGAGCTAGATGACATGTATGACTAACATACATAAAGTAGGCACATAAAGGTGTACAGATAGATTCAGTTCTATAAGATGTCATTGTTTCCTCCACACAAGACATTTGAAGACACACCACATGTGCACATATGTTGTACAAACTATGGATAGCTTATAGGGAGCATCCTCTCAATGGTTAACATCTTTTATCCTTACCCTTTAACTATCATAACTACCTAAAATGTGTTTAATTATATACACCCATAAACAAATATAAAACACATTTTTTCTATAGTGTTATGAGGAAAATCTCTCTATGGCTAGGGGTAACCCACAACAAACGGAAATGACTGTAGAAATCAGCTGTAATCTTAGATATGATATATAAGCAAATATGCTAACGAAACAAGATAAAGAGCCTACCTCATCCATACGTTCGATGAAGTCCACCGTTGAGCACTTGACTCAAAGCAATACACTTGCAACTTGTCCTCAACAACCAAGAAACACAAGCATATGGTGATAGTATATAATGTTAGCACATTCAATAGCACAATCCATCAACATTCATAACAAATATGCCCATGGAATAACAATTCAAATATTTGCAAGATATTAATTGGAAGAGAAAAGAGTATTTCTATTAAAATGTAATCAACAAAAGTGAATGAATTACAAACTTCCGTGTTGACACGGTTCAGAACCGAGAAACTAAGTCCCTTCTAGGTGGGCCTCCACCACTTCAATCCTCCACCAAAGGCAAGCTCATATAAGAGAGACAATGAGGTTCTCAATCAAGTAGGGAAGAGCTTGGGGGCTGAACAATGTGTTCAGACTTAAAAGGATAAAGGGATGCAGACTCAATATGAAGTGAATAATTTCTTCAGAGTAACTTTTCTCTCAAAGTTGAATTCTTCTCCTCTTTTCCATAGCTCGGATTTGGCCCATTTATAGCCTTCAAGTGGAACTAAAGGTTTGAGTCAGAATGTTTCCAATATATGGAAGGTCAAAGATCATGGATCTCGTGACGTGACATGGAAACCCGACACCATTTTTTTATTTTGGGCACAAAACCCAATGTAGGCGGGTTGTAGTGGTGAAACCTGCGTATACGCATGTTACATAATAGTTAGGGCGTGTATATGTGGAAAGGTATTGTTTTTAGCTCTAGGATTTGCAAAAAGGGACTTCAAGTCTGCATAGGGAAATGGAAAAAGGCCTTCTGAGAAAATTTGCATAGGGTGAGGAAAATATTGCTATAACAGATGCCCCCTAATGTGTGAGGTCAGAGGAGTATCTGCGATGACCTAAATACATTATAATACCCAGAAGTGGAGTAATGGAGACCCAACTGGAAGAACTAGTTGCTCCTGATAATATTACAATCTGTATTGACTTTGCGTGCATGACTTCCAATTTGAATTACATTGAAAATCCATGTGAAAATATACCAAACAGTTGTTCATGGCCATGAATAGGCAATACAAAGGTAGATACATGCCAAAGGCTGTCATATTCATGAATAAGGCCCAATAAAACCAGTCTCAAAATCAATCTGAAGATATCTATATACAATGGACTACAATTTCATCTCCCATGATCACTGAAGTCACATAGGTATTGGTCCAATGAAAGATAACAACAACTCAGAAAAGTTGTGAATTCAAACTGATGTCTTCAAGTCTTCTACATGATCCATTGAAGGTGCAAGTCTCCATCGTGTGAATCAAGGAGTTGAGGTCGAACACAATGAGACTTCGTTTGATTACCGGTCATTAAGGTATATTGTTAACAAATGTGAGACAACCTACCGATGATGAAAGTAGGTATCAAGGCACTGAGTACATTCTTACAAGTGTGAATAGAGGTGTCGGGTTCGAACACTCGAAGAATCCATCGATCAGGAGACATTGATGTATTCCCAATTGTCGATGGCAAGAGAACTTGCCACTGATGATTGCAAGCCTCTAGGTACTCATAGAACTCTAGGTCTCATTTCCAGAATAGATGGGCTAAAGTCGATGGAAGGAGACCTACTGAAACAAGAGCATTGAGGCATTTATCATCATTCAGCATGAGGTACAAAGTAGGAGCTTGATGATTTGGAGGAAATCGGACGAAGAACATGTTCATGAACCAATGACCTTGTGCATCTTTTGCATGTGCCAGATGCAAGCTATACACGAAAAAGACCCTCTGAATAGTAGCCAATAAGGAAAATTGTTGACAAAGGCGAGGAAACCACCAATAAGGCTAATGGCATCCAAGACATTGCATGAATCCCAATGTGTGAATAGATTTCTTGTCGTCGAACACAAGGGAAACCCCCCATTCAACGGCCAATGGTGAAATGTTGACTATTGGGTTCAAGGTTACCTACCAATGATGAAACTAGGACCAGGGTGCACAATAGGACAACAACTTCATGTCATGAGGCGCTTCAGTACCTGATCAATAAGCCAGTGATACGGGGGGGAATCCACAGATGGTTGATGTTGTTTCAAGAATCCGTCGAGTAATGGTCTCATACCTACGGCATGGCGAACATCCGTCAGTCAGTGAACAATCCAATTCCATTTCTCCTGTTTTGAATAACTCGTTGAAGGAGCTATGATCAACTTGTGCTTTAAATAATAATAGGGAAGCCAGATCCTCCTGTAGGTTCAACTGCTTCCTGTGCTACCGACTATGTATCTGTTATTTATGGATCAAATATAACTCGGTAAACTGCCTTTCCCGCTGCGGGTGAGACTTAAGCAATTGGTTAAGGATCTGCCCCCAGGTGAGGTGCTTATGAGTACTGATGTTGCGAGGCCAACAAAGTCAACTAGGTATCGAACTGCTAGAACCATAGGTGGTTATGGGTCATCAACTGTATTTGGGACTCAATCTGGAAAGGACTATGTCGATCGAAGGGGTGCTAGTAGGCTACCTTAATATAATACTCTACCTAACATTATTATCTCTCAACTCTATGCGAGGGGTGGGTGAGGATAACCTTCCTTCCTTTAGCCAGTCACCTGTAACCTTTTGCCTTCAATAGAGGCCTAACCAAATCCAACAACCAGTTTTTATTCTTACTCTCTTGGCTCTTTGCATCCCATGCGCGTGCTCTTTAGCCACTGTATTTTCTACGCTAATTATGTATATCTATATCTATCTGTATATCTCATTCATTTTGTGTGTATGTCACTATGAATGTCTCCAGTCGAGTAATGACTGGATCGACTACCAGCTATCGGCTATTGGCAATGACCCTATGTATGTGCCTCACTCACTCACTTGGCCCCGTACCGTTCCGTACCATGTAGGGTGTAGTTCTCTGTAGGGTATAGGGTTTAGTTCTTAGAGTTCGTAGGGTATTCTGAGACGCATTGAGGGTATGTCTGACATGTAAAGTCAAGAGTTCAAAGGAATGGGTGACACAAGTTGATAGACATCCTTTGAACAAGAGCATGAGACATATGGAAGACTCTGGCAACATAGACTCAATGATGAAATTTTGAGATGCAGGAGGCATCAATCAAACTCTCCATAGGGACTAGAAGATTAACCAGTCGGGGGAGTAAACTCTACATAATGAGCTCAACTTCCTAAGGTCATGCTAAACCCAAAATTTTGATGACAAGTGGACTAAAAAAATTTGTGCTCTATTCAAAGGCGACATGACTGCTGCCAATATAAGATAATATTCTTTTCCTGCCCATCTTTTTTTGTTTTTTCACAGTCAAATGAATGTTATGATTGTTATGAGGAAAATCTCTCTATGACTAGGGTAAACCACAACATACGGAAATGACTACAGAAATCAACTCTCTTCTCAAGTATGCTATATAAACAAATATACTAGCAAGAAAAGATAGAAGGCCTACCTCGTCCAGACATTCGATGAAGTCCACCGTTGAGCACTTGACCCAAAGCAATATACCTGCACCTACTCCTCAACAACCAATCAAAGAAAGCATATGGTGATATTATATAATGTTAGCACATTCAATAGCATAATCCATTAATAAACATGACAAATACGCCCATGGAATAATGATTCAATATATTTGCAAGATGTCAATTGGACGGGAAAAGAGTATTTCTATTTATATATGATCAACATAAGTGAAAATTTTATAGACTTCTGTGTCGGCATGGTTCATAACCGAGAAACTAAGTTCCTTCCAACTGGGCCTCCACCACTTCAATCCTCCACCAAAAGCAAGCTTGTAATAGAGAAACAACGAGGTTCTCAATCAATAAGGGAAGAGCTTGGGGGTTGAACACTGTGTTCAAAGTTAAAGGACAAAGGGATGCAGACTCAATATGAAGTAAATAATTTCTCCAGAGTGACTTTGCTCTCAAAGTTGAATTCTTTATCCTCTTTTCGTAGCTCGGAATTGGCCCATTTATAGCCTTCCAAATAGAACTGAAGGGTCGAGTTAGAACATTTCTAGTATATGGAAGGCCAAGGATCATAGATCTCCTGTCGTGACATGGAAACCCGACATTAATTTTCATTTTCTAGTACAAATCCCGATGTACGCAAGTTGTAGTGGAGCAACCTGCATATACGCATGTTGTATAGTAGGAAAAGTGAGTACATGTGGAAAAATATTTATTTTTAGCTCTGGATTTTACAAACAGGGATGATAATTTTGCATGGGCAAATGGAAAAAGTCCTTCTGTGCAAGATTGAATAGGGTGAGGCAAATCTTGCTATAACAGTGATACAGAGGAGGAAACGAGTCTCGCAAGTAAGAAATCTAGTTCCAGTAGTGGAACATACCTATGCTTAATGCAAGGAGGTGCATGCAGGAGATGGACACTCGGGGGAATGTTTCCTCTTAGGTATAGGGTGTCAATCTACAAAGGATATAAACAAGGCTCTGCTTGGCCGATGATGCAAACTGCTAAGGTGAAAGGCTTATAACACAAAAGAGAGAATTGACAATAGGCTCAATACTGCAAGCAAGAGAATGAGATGCAATTGCAACTTAATGCCGAAATATGTCCTTTTTCTTAATCTTAGTCTACTTGGTTTGAAAAAGGGGTAAACTTGCACCAAATAGGCATCCTTTCAAATCCAATTTACAAGTGTGAAAGAAACAAGTTCACTTGGTAATCTTTTCGCTTTTTGAGAGAGTCAGAAAAGAGCTTAAATCTGACTCATTGGGAGTCCTCTAGGTATAGGTCAACATGTTTATGCATAAGAAATGATGTTCAAACATAAATTCATGTATTAGATATAAGGGACTCCCGATCCTACAGACAAAAATCTCTGCATGGGCACCGAATGAAGCAGGGGATCTAACTAGGCTACCCATGTTTGGTAAGTCTCTACCATTCAATAATGACACTTCTAGCTACATATAGAAGGTTTTGTGTCGCTATGAAATGGGTTCGTACCTAAGGCATATGAGTTGCAGTCATAGGATGATGCAAGGGTGCATGGTGGATTGGATACCTATCCTATACGTTGGGTGACGAAAATACCTGTACAAAGTTACGAACGGGCGACATGGCGCTGAAAACCACAAGAATCCATGGATAAAAATACCAAAACCAACTCCATCCATTGTCGTTTTCGTCCATTAGGCCAAAATTTTGTACGAAACTATGCAAAGTGGGTAAAAATTTGCTATAAAAGTAAAAAAAACAATTTTACTATACCATTTCTATTTTTTACCCAAATAGTGTATTTTGGACCAAATTTCCTCCGAATTTCAACCATTGATTGCAGGAGCTACGATCGATGAAATCGACAACCGTTTGTACTAGGTAATTCATCTTACTCTCCTCTTTCTTTTTAGTGGATTAAAATTTGTAATTAGGCTTCCTTTTTAAAGTTATTTAGGGCGCAACTTAGAAACTAAAATGTACGCGGGCTATATACCATCAGGTCACGTATACGCATACCTATACATGATTGTTTGCAAAACAACCAATGTATAAGCAGCCTTATATGCGACTATGTACACTGCATCTCGCGTACATGTCCGTGGATAAGGTTTTTTAAATGTTTCTTAACTAAAAAAATGGTTTTAATCTTGCAGGATGGTGCTAGAGTGGAGAGAAAGAGAGCATGAAGAGGTGGATGTTGCAGTGGAGAGAGATACAAGGGCCCAAATGGCCTTAAAAAGATGTGGTCTATACAATTTTTGGGCGATCAAAGGTATGAGGGCTCAAGTGAGACTGCTTCAAATGCTTGTGAACTACTGGGATCCAGATATTGAGACCTTCAACATTGATGGAAAACCATTAAGGATCGAAATTGAGGACATCTACTTCTTGACAGGATTGTCGCGTCGGGGTGAGGTGGTCAACCTCAAAGCTCGGGGAGTTGGGAGTGACATGAACATAGAGGATTACATAGCCACTCATTCCATTGCAAGGACCGAGAAGGTAGGGATCCAACTCCCAATCAGAGTGATCAACAATCTGAGTTTCAAGATTGTTGTCTGAGTGTTGACATGGATCACAGGGTCAACCTCTTTGCACCAGGCATTGAGGCCACTTATGTTCTAATCAATGGAGTGCTTGCGACTCACAGTTTATGACTGGTGCACCTCACTACTAGCCAATATGAAGAGCCAACTAACAGAGTACAAACTGGGTAGAAAGAGGAACTTTGGGTTCACGTCTATCCTTTGCAGTTTTTTCTTCAAGCAAGTTCCAGGCTTGGGCCATAGAGTTGAGATTGTTCCGCATGGACCTCGTGATCCATCCATGGTATGGTGGACCAAGGTGATGAGGCGGCAGGGGGGTGGTAGGGTGAGAACACCCTGCAATGATGATTTTTTCTTTTGGTGGAGTCAACAGGTGATGGCTCTGGAGGACTACCCTTACACAGAGATTGACTTCAAAGGAGATCTGGACATGTTGTTACCACCAGGTTCTGCCTACAGAGACATAGGTATGCCAAAGTTTTTGAATATTAATTTTTTGTATTTTTGTATAAGAAAACAAAAATATTTTTGGATGATGTCAAGTACTAACTAAACATGTATTTGACATAGACATAGGTTCACGACGATCAGACAAGTTTCCACGACATTGGTGGAGGCATTGGGGGGATGAGGCAGCGAGAGGGGACGCTGATAAAGTGCTTCAAAACGTGCAGGGAAACCTATCTCATTTAACGCAAAGGATTCCCATGGTTCAGGTGGAGGATCTACCGGAGGCGATGTAGTGACAGGTGGTAGGTGTGCCCCGTGCTTGGGTACGACTCTTTCTGCGTCTCGCAAACGCCATAGTATGATATCATGAAACTCATCCAACGCCACAGGCGTATATGTCATGATTATTGTATGATCGACTATATATGTATTTTTGAAGGTGTCAGCCCCAATTTTGTACTATAACATCATATTTTTTGGAGATATGAAATATATATCAAAACATTGATCTTCGGCTTTACTTATGTTACAATGTGTATATTGATGGAAGTGTTTTATTTGTTTTAGTTGTGTGACAAATGCCAATCTAAAACAAAATTAGCATATGCATTGGATACATAATTAGAACTTCTAGGTATGTGATGATAAGTAATAAAATCAAACTGTCGTTCCAAAATTCGGACCCGTAAGAATTGTCAGAGTAGAGTAGGGTCACACACATGGTAACTGTCGTTCAACTGACATACTACTAACTAGGAGTCTGGGTGAACTTCTAAAGAGCAAATACAATGTGGAATGGCATCACACAAAAGTTCTATAACTGTGTTATATTCAATTGCATTATTCATGGATGGCCCTAGGAAAACGCCACTCGAAGACACCAGTAGACCCTCGAGTGAGTAAACAACCGAAGCGGTAGAAGCCAAGTTTTGTGTATGATGACTGGCCCCATCTACGAATCCTACGTATATCCAAGACTCCGTTGACATCTTCCAACCAATGGAAAACTTGATAAGCAAGTTGAAGATAAAAACAAAAGGAAAATATATATACACTAAAATACATTAGTATACAAAGAGTTACGTCAAATATTGGGGCTCAAGCGTAATATATTTTCAAATAGAGCCCATTCCTGGGCTCAACCAACATGTTCCCTTCATAATCTTCTAATTCATAGGCTCCTTTTTCTAAGACACGTTGCACATTATAGGGACCATGCCACATGGGTTTGAACTTGCCTACCCCCAGTGGTTCTTTGGCTTGATCATATAGGAGGACCAAGTCACCCTCAACATATTGCCGAGGACAGATAGATTTTTCTTATTGGACATTGACACGTCTTTTATTTCCTTCGATAGTTGTAGAGGTGTCTCAAAGATGCTCATCTAGACTCTCTAGGTGTACAATGCGTTGTTCGATATCGGAGGTGTTAGGTAGGAGCGCAACTGCCAATCTAAGAGAAGGGATTTCACATTTAATATGTAAGATTGACTCCACACTGTGCACTAACTAGAAAGGAGAAAAACCGATGGAAGTATTGACTGAGGTTTAGTGTGCCCAAAGTGCTAGATAAAGCATGATATGCTAGTTAGATTTGCTTTGACTGAAAATTTTATGCAAAATGGTCTTGAGAGACTTGTTGACGGCCTCTACTTGTCCATTTTCCTGGGGGTAGTAAGGGGAAGAATGAGCATCCCTAAACCCCAGTTTTGATGCTAGTTCTTTCATCATTTCATTCTAAAAGTGACTACCATGATCAGTGGCAATCGCACTTGGGATTCCAAACCTGGCTATAATTTGATTGAATACGAAGAAGGCAGTAGTATTACCATCAGATTTAACTATAGGCATGGCCTCGACCCACTTAGTAAAGTAGTCTATGGCCATGATAATGTGTTGATTCCCCCCAGCCGAAGTTGGGTTGCAATCTACAAAATCCACCCCCCACTTAGTGAAGGGACATACGATTATTACTGGATGGAGAGGGGTTGGATGCGAGCGCATTTTCCAACTGAACAACTAGTAGGGGTGACACTTCTTAACTGCTTCAATGCAATCTTTAAAAATAGATAGCCAAAAATAATCATCTCGCAAAATTTTCTGGGTTGTTGCAAGCCCGGATAGATGACCACCACAAACCCCACTGTGGCAGTCATTTAGAAAAGACTCATCTTCTTCGTGAGTCAAACAATGATGCAGGATATTGTTTACTCCTCAATGATAGAGAGTGTCGTCGATGATAAGGTAATTCTTAGCTTGGTATCGTATACATCGTCGGACATCTCGCGAGACATGTTGAGGGAACTTCAAAGGTTGAATATAGAGAACAATATATCCATACCAGGGGTTTAACGATGAGACAAGGAAAATGTGTTCATCTGTAAAATGAATCAACATGAATAACATCCTTGTCTAATCAAGGGAAGTCAGTTATTAACTCTGCAAAAACTAGTGATTTTTTGGACTTCGCAGTAGCGAAATCGAGAATGAATTCTTGTAGAATGAAAATCCATTTATTGTACTTTCCCCCTATGATACACCTCATAAGGACATATTGAAATGGATTGGCATCGACAACCACATTATTTTTTCAAAGCAATATATAGTGTCATAATTGTTGGACTGCATGGACAATAGCCAAAGCTAGCTTTTCAACATGAGAATAGTTGAGTTCAGGGCCGACTAAGTTTCGACTAAGATAGTAAATGACATGCTCATGGAGCTCGTCATCCACTTGAACCAACACCATACCAATCGTCTCTTCGGACGCGACAACATAAAGCAAGTAATCTCTACCGTACTATGGAGACTTTAGCATAGGCGTCGATACCAAGGCTTTCTTTAAAGCATCAAAGGATTCCTGGGATCGCTCATCCCAGATAAAATGAGTGTCCTTCTTCAAGAGACACATGAAACCCTTAGCAATATTGTCAAAGTTCACTATAAACTATCATAAAAAGTTAGCTTTCCCCTATAAACCTTGAGTTTGATGAATAGTGCGTAGGGGAGACAGTCAAAGTATTGCCTCAACCTTTAACAGATCTACCATGATCCTAGTCTCAGAGACTAAAAATCCTAGAAGTTGACGTGACCTAACACAAAATATGCACTTATGAGGGTTCAAACGGATGTGATAATGGCGACATATTTCAAATACTAGTTGAAGGTTCTTAGGGTGATCCACTCTCTTACAGGAGTGAGCAACAAGATCGTCAAGATAGGCTTCGACTCTATGCTTGAGATCGTGAAATGCAAAGGTCATAGCTCATTGGAAGGTTTCTTTGGCGTTCTTAAGGTCGAAAGGCATCTTCTGGTATGTGAAAGTACCCCAAGGGAAAATAAATGTCATCTTATGTTGGTCCTCGGGCTTAATCTGAATTTGGTTATACCCTGAAAAATCCGTCCATAAAATAAAAAACATCGCTTATTGCACACTCGTCGAGAATATGATCGATGAAGGGTGTCGGGAAGCTATCTTTGGGATAGTCTTTATTCATGTCACGAAAATCCATGCATACATGGATGGTTCCTTGCTTTTCATTCACAAGAACAAGATTGGATACCCATTCAATCAAGGGAACTGGGTAGATAAAGCCAACATTAAGCAGTTTTTCTACCTTTGCCTTAATAGCAGGGGCCTTCCTAGGATTAACAGCTCTAAGTCGTTGTCGAACAGGTTTGGCATCTGGGTAGGTTTTAATCTCATGTTTGCCAATTTGAGGGTTGATTCTCGGCATCTCTTCATATGACCAAGTGAATACATCGCGAAATTCTTTGAAGAGATTGGTGTAGATCATAATTTCTTCTGGCGAACAATCTGCACCGATGTATACATTTTTAACCTTTCCAGGAATACGAGATATATCGATGGTGATGGTAGCACAGATACTTGCCATGTTTCCTTTGGCATAAATGTCATGCGTATCAAGTAGAACTACAGCGTGACTGACTATATCGCTCAAGGTAGATCTAATTCTGGGCGGCTCTAGCATTAGGATTGTGGGTAGAGTGCTTGAGTAATCCTTTCAAAATATGAGGTGGGGGATCTGGTTTTTCAATCTGTAAGGGCGTCTCCGGAGAAGGGGGAGACTCTAGACCAGGTATAGTCTGTGGAGAACTGTAATCGCGAGACCGAGTGGCTACATTAACCTTATATTTAACCATATTGATGCATAAATGGTCACCGCCTTGTGTCGGTGGGATTTGAATCCCACTCACCACATTTCCAGCATTTGAGGAGCTCGAGGCCATGTGTTGATTCTGTGGAAAAGGATTAGTCAGTACAGCGGGTGGTAGAGATAAAAGCCTCGCAGCTTCCGCAAGTTTGGGGCATAAATGGGTAAGGTGGTCATTTGTACAAAGCTTGCAAGGAAACTTCACCTTCTGCCTTTCTTTCTTGCCCTCACCAACATTATTATTCGACTTCTCATTATTACCATTGTCTTTGGGTTTATTATTATTCTTCCCACCCCTACAATTATTACCACGTCCTTTCTTTTTATTCCCTCCTGGTTGTTGGTTACCATTTGGGTTGGTCGATGATTGCACAGAATGTACATCCGATGACTAAGTGGGAGTGGAGGACACAGATGAAGTCGACCCTCCTACAGACTGGTTTAAAGACAATTCTTTCAAATAGATTGTCACCGAGTTTGCATATTTCACATTGGCAGAGCCCATAATGCCATCAGCATGAGGCCCGAGATTTTTTCTAGGGTCATAGTTTGACCTTGATGTGTCTGGAAGAATCTCATATAACATCCTAGACTGAGCATATATAAGATCTAACTGTTGGGCTTTAAAAATCGCTTCTTCCTTAGATGTAACCCTGGATATAGAAACATCCTTCGAAATATAAGGTTGTAGAGACTTGAGGAACCACTCTAGCAGAAATTATGGGGGTATGCAGGTCTTGATCAACCTCTTTCATCTACACCACTCCTGGATGTGATCTGAGATATGAGTGGTTTTTTCCTAACATAAGGACAACATAATTTCTAAGCCATCATTATAACGAACTAACAATTGGAAGTGGTTGAGGAAGACTAAAACCATCTGATTAAAGGTTTTGTATGTCCCCCTTGGTAGCTCGATATACCATTTCACGACGACCCTCATGAGGGTGCGTTGAAACAATATTAATCGAATAGAATCATGGTTAAGGGAATTTGAAGAGAACCAAAAGTGAAAAGTAGTGATGTGATCACCAGAATCCTCACCATTCTTACCTTCAAATTTCATAATATCCGAAGGAAGCTTGGTGGGGACGGGGGGCCATGTCGCATCATGACACATAGGATCATTCATTAAATTAGATAAGTTTGGTAGATTGAGCGTGGTCAGAAAAGGGAGTCGAGGTTGTGACATCTGGCCCCAAGCTCCCTGGAAAGAATGTTGTTGGGGAATCACAACCTATCCAGGGTTGTGGTAAGCACCATGGTCCTGTCCGGGATTGTAAGACCCTCCTATGAATTGATTCATGAGGGGTTGGTTGGGCACCATTCTAGTAGGAATGTTCTGATGAGGGTTGTAAAAACTGTCCCCAACTGGAGTGGCTCCAGGTTGGGGGTTGCCCAATGTATGAAACTGACCTCCTTCGGGTGTGACTTCGGAGGATAAAGGTGGATTCATCATGCGAAACGTGTTGTTCGGAATTGGTATAGAGGAGGTGGGTGTAAAGGATGAACCGTAAGCAGTAGCTTGTCTGCTAGGTTGGTTACGCCATCCAAAAGCATTAGGAACATGATTAGGCTCGGGGTTAATAGGAGGAAGGGCTCCAACTGTAGGAGTCATTTGTGTAACATGAGCACCACCAAACTAAAATGGAGTATGAGGAGGAGTCGTGCCCCTAAGTCCAATACTAGTATTTGGACTAGATGTTGAGATGGAGGATGAAAATTGCGATGTGAAATTCGGCATACCATAAGAAAAAGGGCTAGATTCCATAGGGATGGACTGAATATTATAGCATGGTGAGTGACAAAGGGACCCAAAAGGGTCCGTGGCTATAGGTTGAGTATTCATGGGCATAGATGATGATAGGCACCTCCGGCACTACAACCATTGTGGTTGAAGGTGTCAAATGGGTACCATCAACTATAGTAGGTATGGGAGTCAAAGGACTCCCAACATCTTTCTGAGTCGATTCAATACTCATCCTTGTATGATCACAAGTCTGGTAAGTGGAGGTGTGTGTACCACGTTTCATAACTTTATGCCTTTTAGAAGGCAAAGACTCAAAATGTGGTGGTAATTGTAACAAGCAGTGAGACCTACGAGGAAGCTGGTCTGGCTCCATGATGACTCAAGACTCAAGATATAAAAATAAATCCTAAGGCCAACTAGTAATCAAAGAGCACACCAAAATAAAATAAATAAAAGTCCAATATGCACACAAACAGGATAAAGTGGTTGAAAGGGGCCTCCCTTCCTAACGTAGGTATGCCTCACCCAAGAGGGACCTGAGACTCCCTTCAAAATATCAGAGGTATCATAATCCATTATAAGTGCCCTCATGGGCTTAAAAACCAGTCGGTCAGATCCCCCTGGAGAGTTAATCCTCCATAAAGGTTGTGTGTTATCTGACCCTTATCTGACCCACGATACCTACAGAATAACCCCTGCAAGTAACCTATGTGGTACCTATGTCAAGCAACTAAGAAACCATGGTATAAGCGATGCGCAGGAAAATAGTCATAAGTCAGGTCTACCATATGGGTAGGGTAACAAATCCTGAAACATTGAAAGCATCACCTCTCACAAACGTAAAGGTACTAGCAATATCCCCATATATGAATAGATCCCCATAAATATATCTGACTCTAAGAAGGTATTGGGGGGATATCCCCTCAACTAAACTCATGCGACCTCATTCTTAACTTCGGTGTAAGAAGAGCCTCCTGACATCACCAATTAAACAATGGCTTTCACCACTCCCTTAGTCAGACACATATGTTTATTCAATAGCCTTGGAGAAGTTTACTCACAAAATCTTATTCCAAGGCTCTAAATCCTAAGCTAGTTTGTGCACCCTAGAAAATAAAATCGTTTCTAATCAATTTTAAATTATTAGCATTGCTTTTAGTGGCCTTGCTTACTCAAAAAATGTGTGGTCATGAAACTAATGATGTTATGACTCAGCAAGTAAAATAAATGAATGTGAATAAAATGCAAAGTTCTAACTTCAATTCCCAATAAATGATAAGCTTTTCAAATGCAATTTTCAATTTAGTTATGCAATTCCATATAAGATGCAATCTTTCTATACATGTGCTAAGATCAATGATAAGAACCCAAAAGATTAAATGCCATCAATGCAAAATGCCTAATATTTTTGTATTTTCAATATAAAAGAATGAAAATGCAAGGACCGAACAACAACTTGATAAAAAAATTCTATTGTATGTAAACAAAGACAAACCAAGTAAGATATCAAGAAGCAAACACCTAGCCCAAGATGCAAGGACAATTAACGAAAAGGATGATGAAAAAGGCATCGCCCGAAAATTCAACCAAAGAAAGGTTTCCTATCATTCCACGGACACTTAACAGTCATAACAAAGATCCAAGAAGACTCAAGAACCATCAAAACTTACCCAACAAACATCAAACCCAACAACCAATCAAAAAAGGATGATGTACGCGATTGTTCAGGAGAAAACCGCATATATACGCCTCTTGCAGAAGGACAACACGTGTATGTACACAATTGTCAAGTAAAAACCCGCCTATATGTGTTAAAACATAGTCGGGCTAAGGATAAGGCTAAGAAACTTTGACTTAAAATGAACAGAGGCTGTCAAGCAATCATATGACAAAAAACTCAATATAAATGAGAGCAATCAAAGAAGAAAAACACTCTAAACCCCAAAAAGAAGATTCTTTCCCCAGTATGGTCGCCAATTCTGTTATGAGGAAAATCTCTCTATGGCTAGGGGTAAACCACATCAGACGGAAATGATTGCAAAAATCAACTCTAATCTCATATATGATATATAAGAAAACATGCTAACGAGACAAGATAAAGAGCCTACCTCGTCCAGACGTTCGATGAAGTCCATCGTTGATCACTTGACTCAAATAAATACGCCTTCAACTTGTCCTCAACAACCAAGAAACACAAGCATATGGTGATAATATATAATGTTAGCACATTCGATAGCATAATTCATCAACATTCATAACAAATATGTCCACGTAATAACAATTCAAATATTTGCAAGATATTAATTGGACGAGAAAAGAGTATTTCTATTAAAATGTAATCAACAGAAGTGAATGAATTACAAACTTCCGTGTCGGCACGGTTTGGAACTGAGAAACTATGTCCCTTCCAGCTGGGACTCCACCACTTCAATCCTCCACCAAAGGCAAGCTCATATAAGAGAGACAATGAGGTTCTCAATCAGGTAGGGAAGAGCTTGGGTGCTAAACAATGTGTTCAGACTTAAAATGATAAAGGGATGCAAACTCAATATGAAGTGAATAATTTCTCCAGAGTAACTTTGCTCTCAAAGTTGAATTCTTCTCCTCTTTTCCATAGCTCGGATTCGGCCCATTTATAGCCTTCAAGTGGAACTAAAGGGCTGACTTAGAACGTTTCTAGTATATGGAAGGTCAAGGATCATGGATCTCGTGACGTGACATGGAAACCTGACACCATTTTTTAATTTTGGGCACAAAACCCGATGTATGCGGGTTATAGTGGTGCAACCTACGTATATGCATGTTGTATAATAGTTAGGGCGCGCATATGTGGAAAAATATTGTTTTTAGCTCTAGGATTTGCAAAAAGGGACTTCAAGTTTGCACAGGGAAATGGAAAAAGGCCTTCTGAGCAAATTTGCATAGTGTGAGGCAAATCTTGCTATAACATATGGTTGTGAGGTTTAGGGTTGTAGTTTTTCTAGGAAGAATTAGAGGAAAATCAAGCAAATCCATAAGCATTTTTTATTGTAGAGTATCAAAATTAAAAGCAACATGCCTTACTCTATCCTTCTTTTACAGTTTGGTCTCCCACCTATGGAGAGTAATGCTATGATAAGGTATTTATTGTACAAGTTGGATAACATGAATAAAGAGAGGCTTCCTATAACAACTTCAAACATTAGAAAGAGAGACTTCCTATAGCAACTTCAAACATTAGTAAAAGTCACTCGAGGCTAAATATAGGGTAGTCTAGATATACTACTTCTTAGTTTTAGTATTGGGGGGTAGTACAAGAGGATGCCCTTTAGAATATCCACACCATTAATAGTATTGTTGTAGTTAACTTTTAAGAAAACTATGGTGCTACAATGAGAATGAGAATAAGAAAAAATTGATTTACTGCAAAGAGGCCATTAAACCTAAGTTGGAGATCAAAATAAAGAATTATCTCTTTATTGTTGCTAGCTTCAAGAACAAAATAATTATTGCAAAAATAATAACCAACTCCCATGAGCTTCATAGTCAAACTAGGAGATGGACAAGACCTTAAACATCCTAGGAAAGAAAAAATTGTAAAGTTTGCAATTCTAACAAGGTAAAAGATGAAAAACATTTTCTCTTGGATTATACAACCTACACGAAGATTAAATCTCATTTTCAAGGAATTTACAATACCTATTAATATTTATAAGATGTTAACAAATGAAAACTAAAGTAACTTGGTAATCTTATTTGTAAGCTATTTGATCTTAAAAGTAACATACTAAAACAAAATAATTAACTTTTCCTTATAAAAGTTAGATATGCCAATGTTGATCTCAATGAATAGTAACATCATCAACAACAACAACAAGAAATTACGAATCATATATGCATTATAACATAAGTTTAATACAATTTATATTATTATACTAATTTATACTATTTTTTCTCATTTTAATCAAAACTCACATTACATATCATTTTCCTTTTGTTAAATCATGAATGCTTACACTAAGTTTTTTTAACAATAATGGTTAGAATGTTGTATTAAAAAGTGTTGTGACTAAACTAGATAGCATGGTAATACAAAATGTATATTTTTTTGCCACAACCTACAATAAACAAAGACATAACAGAGTCCAAAACATTCTATAACAGTTTATCTTAGTCGAGGCTATAAATTCCTGGAAAGTGTATTGCTTTACAAACTAAGACAATAATAAAACTACCCTACAATAAATATCAAGGAATTAAAATATATAGCTAATCTTTTAGCATGAGGTGGGCTTATCAAATAATCCAACATGGAAGTCCATGTCTTCACCTTTTCCTTGCATGTCTTCTTCCACTTTGCACACCGGTAGACCACCTTCCATTGAACCACCCCAACCCAAGGGCTTCCATTTTACACGTCATCTACACTCCCCGAATGAGCTTGAGAGGACGAATATCATATAGTCACTGTAGATGAAGGAGGAGGTGATATGATCCAAAATGGATCCATAATATTTTCCTCATCCCAAACTTTGTAAATTAAATTTTGCAAAAGTTTGAATTAGATGTGTTGGAAATATTGTCATTGATGTCAACAGTCGAAGTGATGATCTATAATGATGAAGTACATCAGATGAGATTGTCATTGATGTCAACAGTTGAAGTGATGATCTGTTGTTAAATGACAGATGACATTGTCATTGATGTCAATAGTATATCAATCAATAGAAGATGTCAAACTGTGTGGAGAGATAGACAACGCAAGCTCACGAGGAGGAGCGAACAACATAAGCGACCTGTATGAAGATCAAAGCTCATAAGTACAAAAGTATTTCATGTCTATTGTTGATCATGATAGGATCAACAATGATTCGTTGATCAAAATCTCTGGAGGAAGAACAGACTGTAGATATGTCGTCGGGATTAGTGAAAATATTGAATAGTTGATCAATGCGCAAAAAATGCGAGAAGCCTCAGCGGTCATCCGATCAGAATGAGAAGCTCAGCAGCTATCCGATCAAGATTTTGACCATGTTGATCATCTGATACAACGCACATCGGTCATTTGTGTGACCATGGGCTTGAGGACCATTGAAATATCGTGACCATTGATATGCTTCAAGAATACCCGTCAGCCATCGGATCCAGTGGAGCTGCAAGGAGGATAAGCCCCAGAGTCAGTTAACACTCTAAAGCAGCGAAATGATCTGATCGGTTGGATCAAGAGGACACGTGGAAAGTGATTGGAATTTCACTAACTCGCAGATCAGGAAAGTCAAAGACAGTGTTGCATGAACTCACAAAACGCGAAATCGCAATATGATCTAGACCATTGGATCATGGAGGGTCGTGGACCATCGACCCAACGTAAGCGGATATCGGCAAATCGGATATCGAAAAATGGAATATCGGGAAATCAGGAATCGAAGGATTTGGGGTGTCGAGGAGTCAAGGATCCTGAACTTGCGAAATCCGAAATATCGAATATATCCTAGCCATTAGTTGGAAAGCGAGCACGTGGCACAAGATTAAATAACTCAGGAATCAGGGATTTGTGATTCAGAGAATCATCGACAAGAGGTGTTCAAAACCCCGAAAACTGAAGCTCTGAAGTCAAGGAGGAAGACACGTATCAAGGTCCACGTCATCTTGAGTGATGTCAATGACAGAGCACGTTAGCAAGGACACGTGGCTCAGTCAGAAAGTGACAAGTGTTAAGTTGAAATTGGCATTTCAGGCACATGTAAGTCACGAATCAGAGTGACACATGGCAGCTACTCAACACGTGCCAAGTCATCAAGTGATGTCAACAGGTTTACGTCACGTCGGGAGTTTCTACTTTGGGAGTTTTGCATAGCATGCAAATAATCTAATATCTCGAAGTCCCGAACACCAAAATTTGGAAAGGGACACGCGTCAGTAGATTGACAGCTTCAAAGTTTTGAAGAGTTGGAGATCATGAGACCTGATGAGAAAAACGTCGAAGAACCAACGATCGTCCATCTTAGTGGAGAATATGACACGTCCGATTTGATCGACATTTTTGTGATCGTGAGTTTAGTAAAGTGTGAAGTCATGAAGACTCAAATGTCTAAACGTCAAAATCCCGTCAGTCGTCCATATCATCGGGAGAATGAATCGTGACCATTGATTTGGTAAAGTGCTCATACACTCGTCTCTCCTAATGTGAGGTCACCGTTGTTGGTCATATGCTATAAAGAGTTTTTAAAGGAAATGATAATATGTTGCTATAGTTGTTATAGCTCGTGGTCCTGTGATGCAAGGTTATATGAAATGGCTTGAAGGAATTTCCTCCATAGTATCTGGTCTCTATGAAATTAACAGAGATCCGTGAACAAGTATAAAGGATAAAATTGATCTATGTTGTGATCAATTTATGAAAGGTATCCACGGTAAAGATAATTAAAATGTGACCAACTAATGACAAACAAAAATAAATCGATACACAATCATGATTAAAAGAGAATTAAATCATGAAATATGAATAAAGAATAAAAAGGAAAAATGATATTAATTAAAGTTTAGATTATCATTTTAAATGAAAAGGTACAATGGTTCAAATAAAGGGACACGATGTTTTAAATTTCACACGTGTTTGAAGATTATATAAACAAGAAAAAGTGGTGAGAAGAAAGTGTCTATGTGGTTCATATTAGAAGATCGAGAACAAGAGCAGAGTCCAAGATGAAGAACTGTTTGTTCTAAGGTGCCTGTCAATGTCTTATTGGAGATCAAGGACAGAAGAAGATAGAGCAACAATTATGCAATCTGGTACTTGATACAGAAGACCATACAAGCAAAGGTTGCAACAGACAAGTAGAAATACAACAATGGTTGTATGAGTCAAATTCAGTGAAGTACAGAAGAGAATGAATTTCATTATAAACTAAGGGTGGTTGGGTGGTGCAAGGGCAGGTTGGAGCCTACAGGGGAGTTGGTGCTTCCTTGTCAATTGTAGCTGACTAAACAGGGGGTCGTAGCCTCCTACCAGTTGGTGTTGGTGAACAGAGGGAGTTGGTGCTTCCTTGTCAATTGTGGCTGACTAAACAGGGGGTTGAAGCCTCCTACCAGTTGTTCTTGGTGAATGAGGGTGTGGGTGCATCCTTCCAGCTGTAGCTGGTAAATGGGGTTTGGCAACATCCTTTCAGTTGTAGCTAAATAAACTTGGGGAATGTTTCTCCATCAAGTTGTAGCTTGAAAACAGTTTTGTAAAAGAACTTTTTATTAATGAGAAAAGAGTTGGTGGTTTTCCCTGTTGGGTTCCACGATAAAATCTTGTGTTCATAAAGGTTTTTTTTTTTTGTTTGTTTGTTAATTTGTGCGGGACCTGTTGGCTACGCGATTAACCTGTGGCTTGAGAAACCACGACTCAGGGGCATCTAAGCCGTCAAAATCACCCGGGGATCGCACCCGGCCTGAGCCACACCAACCCTTAACATGGTTGGATTTTTTGTCCCCGCAGGTTTCGAACCGGTGACTTTAACATCACGGAGTGTCTTAACAACACACTCCATCACCGACTGTCCTACACCTCGGGGACGTGTTCATAAAGGTTTGTTTTTCATCATATATTTCTTAATTGAATAATTAATATGTGTGCTTAATATGGATGAAGGTAAAAGGAAAAAAGTAGGCAATATCGATTAAGCACACAAAGGATAGGTTAATCCTTTAACATTAAATTCACAAGAGTGCATTGTTTATCTTATTAACATCACATAATTTGAATGGACAGTAGATCTATTATTGTTTAGAATGTTGTTATTGCACATTTCTAGACACCGAATGTGTTGGTAATTGGCTTGGAAAAAAAGTGGCTTGCTTCACATTGTTGGGAATTAGTATAGCTACCATAAACGGGTAAACCAAATAGCGAACCATATTTTCATATATCTCATTCAAATTAAAATAGAGAACGTAATTAATTTTCCATATAGATCCATGTTAGAGAGAAAGAGGGGCCATAGTACATCAAAGTGGTTGGATCTATGACCTTGAAGAAAAAACCAACACGTTGAGGAGAAACAAACCCATTATGGGTAAGGCATTGAAAAGAGAGAGATTAGAAGAACTAAGGGGCTTCAATATGTAGATCCAAAAGGAGAACTGACACTTGAAAAAGAGGATAGACAAGCTAGAAAAATAATTTTCGATATGTCAAGACTCTCTCATCACTATGATGGTAGAATTGGACAAGATAAAAGTTCAACTCTTGCAATTGGGAGAGAAGTTGTAATCATAATGGTACGATAATGGGGTTTCTCTTTTTAGCATGGGTGAAATGATGGGGACCATAATTTTCTAAGGGGGGGGGAGAATGAAACGAATTTTAAGGGGCTATATGGTCTAAATTCAGATGCAAAAGTCCTAAATCTATAAAGTTAATAGATTTCCCATGTGGATCAAGGTGATGCTCACCTCCTCATTAATTAATTGGGATAACAGGTTGCCCATATGGGTCAAAGAGAGTCCCATCTCTCCATTATTGTATTGGGTTTTATTTTCCACTACTTAGTTAGCTAGGTAGTTAGATCTATTATTATAATAATAGAGACTCATTTAATAAGCTCTTCCCATTATTGTATCGGGTTTTATTTTCCACTACTTAGTTAGTTGGGTAGTTAGATCTATTATACTAATAATAGAGACTCATTTAATGAGTTGTTTTTTACTTTGTCCAATGGACCATTTTGTAATGCTATATAAAGGCCTAACAAACCTTCTCATAATATCAAGTTACTCATTTTGTCTTCTCTCGTATTTTCTATTGTCCATTGTGAGATTAATTAGCTCTGAGTGATTTACTAGTAATTAGTTTTAGAGGCGAGGCTTCTCTTTGAGCCTAACCTCCTGAGTACTTCATTTACATTTTTTTGTTGTCCATGCTTCTTTTCATGCAGTATTGTCATGTCTAAGCTCCTCCTCTCTCGGCATTCAAGCCATCCAGATCTTAGCCCCCAAGATTTGTATTAGAAGGTCATTTAAATGGATAATTGGCAAAAGGAAAGGTTCACTCAGATGATAGCTCAGTTATACCAAGGATTTACATCGAAAGAGGAATCATTGGCCAAATTGCAAGAAGTTGTCCAAGAGATAAAGGAAGCCAAGAAACCTTCCATTTCTACTACAAAAATCAACACCATAATGGAGATAAGCATGGTAAGTTCACCCTCCAAAGACCTTTCTCAAGAGTCCTTTGGTGTTTTTGAAAAGCACACTAGAGTCATCGGTTCCAATCTCATGAAGCAAATGGGATATGATGGCCAAGGGATAAGCAAGAAAAACCAAGGGATAATATACCCCATTGTCATTGAATAGAGGCCCAAGTATGAAGGCCTAGGTTTGGGTGGACAATAGAGAGTGGGTGATTATAGATTAGCTCAAGTAAGAACCACCAAGATAACCCTTGTCAAGGCAAGAGGATTTGAAGAAGAAGTAATTTTGATTGAAGATAAGGCAATTGAAAATGGAGTGGTAGAAAACCATTCCAACCTACTTGTAGAATCTTGAAAAGGGGAATCCAAGGGATGTTTTCACCATCCAAAACTACCCCCATGCTTGGGGGACCAAAAAACAAGATGACAATCACATGCACAAATTGAAGAGGTATGACAAAGCATCTCTAGATTGTTTTTGTTGTAATAAGAAAGGTCACAAGGCTAATGATTATTGGCGCTCTAGAAAAAGGAGGATGCCAAATATCCCACAGAGTAGCAGGAAATTTTGCCAACACTACAAGTTGAGTGGACATTCGGAATCCAAGTGTAGGAGGTGTTGGGTATGTGTTATATTCTTTGCATGGTTATAAATAGTGTATACATAAGAGGGGGGCAGATCACCCCCTTTCCTGGGGGGTTGCAGGGGGCCAGGATCCCCCTTGTGTGAGGGTTCGGGGGCAATGCCCCCAAAAAATATTTTTTGGTAGTTTTTTGCATCTATTTTTTGAAGTTTTTTTGGCACATGGTTTTCGCCGATGGTTTTTTATTTTTGGTTAAGGAATTAGGGTTGTTGACTAATCTGGGTTATTAGATTAGGGTTTTGGATGCTACAAGATCCTATATGTATATTGTATTGTAAACAATGTATGAGATGATGAAGATAGAATATGTTGGTTTTCCCGGTTTGGGTTTCCAGGGGAAAAATCTCTGTGTAATGTGTGTATTTTCCATTGTATCTTTTTTGTTATTTTATTGAAAATCTGTTTGCAATAAATAATTGTACAAGGTCAAAATATACATTTGGTATGAGAGAAATTATTGGCTTCAAAGGGACGCCTTTGTGGTCATGGGTTTGGCTCGGGATGGTGATAAGCCTTGTTACAGTGGGAGATTTGCGGTATTGATTCTTCAAGTGAGAAGAAATGGTGAGTAGTTTGAAAATAAAGATTGAGAAATTTAATGGGAAAATTTTTGAGTTGTGGAAGCTCGAGATGGAAGATCTGTTGGTAGATAGAGATCAATGGATCACGATGGATCTAGGTACTGCACCTACAGGAACATCAATAGATGACTAGAAAAAGTTAGATCGGAAAGCAAAGAGCACAATCTAATTGTGTATCTTAGATTCAATATTATTGAATGTGTGAGGGGAAACTACATCCAAGGAGTTATGGGATAATATGGGAATTTGTATTAGTCTAAGTCCCTGGTAAATAAATTGTTCATGTGGAAGAATTTGTATAACCTGAGGATGAGAGATGGAGACTCGGTGATAGAGCATATGAATGTCTTGAATACTGTGTTAAGTTAGTTATTATATATTGAGATTAAAATTTCAGATGAAGATAAGTGTATCAGTTTATTGTGCTCTTTACCAGACTCGTGGGATAGTATGCTTGTGGGCATAGGTATTAATAAAAATACCTAGGGTTTTGATTACGTGGTCTCATCCTTCTTGTCAAAGGAGAAGAGACGAAAGAACATGGAAGGACATAGAACATATGCATTATTTGCAAGAGGACGCTCCGAGGAAAGAAATAGATCTAATTCTTCAAGTGGGAGATCTAAATCTAAGGGTAGATCTAAATCTCTCAAAAAGTTTGTAAAGGTATGCTCGAGATGTGGAAAATAAGGGCACTTCAAGAAGCAATGTATATCCAAAAGCATTGAGAAAGTGAAGGGATATGAAGGTGCTCCCTCTACAGAAGAAAATAACTCCAAGGAAGAAGGAGGGGATGTGTACTTGGATTCTTCAAGCACACATGCAGATCATGAGGTATGGTTGGTTGAATTAGGTGCATCCTTTCATATGACTACCCACAAGGATGGGTTCTGTGAATATGAAAGGTATGATGGAGGCAATGTTTTCCTAGGCGATGAATCAACAACCAAAATCATAGGACAAGGAAAAGCCAAGTTGAGGCTCATAAATGGAAGGATTAAAACATTGCCTGGTGTTCTGTACATCCCAGGATTGGCCAAAGTATTGATTTTTGTAAGCGAAATCGACGATGCAAAGGTAAAAACAATATTTTAAAAAGAAACCTACAAGATGGTTCGAGGAGTAATGGTGTTGTTGAAGGGAGTTCGGATTGGAACTCTATATAAGCTGCAAGGAAGCACTATTAGCGATGGGTGTAATAGTTTCATTGTTCCTGATATTGGAGTTGAAGAAGAAAAAACACCTACAATCTCTAGAGAAAATATTATGTTGTGGCATCAAATACTAGGGCATATCGGAGAGAAGGGTCTTTGACTACTACACGATAAAGGTATGGTTGAAGGTATGTCTAAGTTCTCTTTGGATTTTTATTTCTGTGAACATTGTGTATATGGGAAGCAAAATCAAGTAAGATTCCCCTCTAGTGCAATGAGGGCAGAAGGAATTTTACAGCTAGTGCACAATGATGTGTTTGGGCCTGTGTCAGTGCTATCATTGAGAAAATATGTGTACTATGTCTAATTTATAGTTGAATTCTTGAGGAATAATTAGATATATTTTCTCAGGAAGAAATATGAATTATTTGACAGGTTTAAAGAGTTTAAGGCTCTTGTTGAGAATCAACAGAGAAAATAATTAAGGTGTTGAGGACAAAAAATGGTGGAGAGTTCCGCGGGAATGAATTTGAAGAGTTTTGTATGAAGTGCATGTAATACCCATGTTTTCCCCAACTTATAATTAATCATTAATTATAATCACCATGCTATGGCATGTGCACAATTTAAATGTATTATTGTTTAGATTGCCAATAACTGACTGTGGGGGTGAAACCTCAAAGTATTGTCCATGATATCACTGGAGGAAAGAGTGAGGAAACTGTGGAGAGGGTTCATTATGAGAAAATGACCCCATATTCTCTCCTTGCTGAAATAGTCAACCACATATGGATTCCAAGGAGGAAGCAGTTAAGGAAAGAAGGACTTGTGGTTGAACAACCAACTACCCCCATGAATGGAAGCATGGAGGGTTTGGTTGGGGACACAAAAAAATATTAACTGGAAGTACCACGGAAGGCATTTTTCTTGCAGGCCCAAACTGACCCGAGTTTCCTTATGACAGAAGGAACATGACAGGTTTAGAGCCTTCCCGAGGAGGATAAAGGCGTGCAAGAACACAGACAATGAAGACAAGAGAAGACACACGGGAAGACAAGAGGGCGTGAGGCTCTCCAGTGGAAAAAGAAGAACTAAGGGCTTGATAAGTTGTTATGGTTACTGGAGAATTTATAGAAGAACGTGACCCGAGCAAGAGACTATGAGCTTGATGCCGAGGAGGCATCTAATAAACCTCACAGAGAACGTGATAGAGAAAATACCTCTAAGAAACTGGGAAAGTTCCCTAGGGATATCATGGCTTGGCACATGGGTGGCCAGAGCGATAAGAATGAATGCCTATGAGCCTATGGTTGGGTGGAGAGGCTAACACCCACAGCCAGTTGATCGGCTATCAATTGTAATAGATAAGTGTTTCATTTACCATGTGCACTTAGATTGAAATGCATGTTTTGAATGTCTGAGTTTACTTATCTCTGAGTTAATTGAGTAATGTTATGTTATCTACTTTCGAAGTTATATGCATGTGCGTGCATTTTATAGTTGAAGGAATGAAACTTTGACATTCTGTAAGTTTCAAATTGTTTCTCTTCTGTAATCCGGGTACAAGGAACACACATATACCCATCCGAGTATAAAATATTGAAGGAGAGACTCGTGCATAGTGTGCAGGGCCAACACTTAGTGAATCGTTGAAAGGTTCTCAAGGCGAGCGAGTGCAAGGAGTGTGCGGGATAATTTTCTAACTCTCAAGCTGAAGAAAGATAGCGAGATTTAGGTCTCAAAAGGGAGGATTCCTGTATTTGGAGGACAAGAGGACGAGATCCGTTTGGGAGGAACCAAAGTTTTTCACGACCGTTGGGTCTGGAGAAGATGGTTGAGTGTAGCCCCAGAATTCGATAAGGTTCCATATGACCTAGGGTTGGAAGCCCCTTGCTAATCCCGAAAGGAGTGGAGCTACTCTTGTTTCGAAACTCCAGGACATATGACTTCACAACCCTTGAAAGTAGTTGAAGGCCAAAGTCACGAATCGACGAGGGCTATCGATCTAGGGATCTTGTATGGATTACTCTTAGCTGCTAGATCAGATATAGGAAGGGAGGCTTTAAGTGCTTTGATGAAGTTCTACTCCGGGAGAATAGGAGTAGTTTAGCATCGAAACTCCCAAACATTGGAGTCGTGGAGTAAATCTGGATTGTTGAAAAGGAAGGGACACGTGTCCATAGATCAACGATCATCTAGGAGTCCAGGTATTCGACAATACAGGGAAGCATGATTTTCCCCGAAGCTCTACCAGCCAGATTAAATCCTAGCCGTAGAGGCCAAGTATACATGGCGATAGATCCAACGTGGTCTGGAGGGAAAGCCAGGAGATACATGCCGAACCTTTGAAGTAATCAGGACCGTTGGATGAACGAGTATGTTGCAAGCGATCCCATAGTCTAGATACTTTGTACTCCGGAGGATTTTGGCTTAGGGTTTTCAAGGTGTGAAAACCACCGAAGTCGCGAATGTCGAAGTAAATATCGAACGTTGGTCGAAGAGGACATGTGGAGCAAGATCCGTGAGTCTGGAGACTTAGCTCTTCGGGGGATTTTCTTCAAGAGGATTCAGTAAGCGTCGAATTTGGAAGCTGCAAAGTAATGAGAATCGTAGATCTATGGACCTACATGGAATTTTGTAGACCATTAGATTGAAGGACTGAGTAATATCAGTGTATGATGACATCATTTGATGTGACATGGACCTGTAGTACGCATGCCATGTGTCACCCAGTTTTGGGCGATTCACATACCCATTATGCTTGTTAGAGCATGACATGTGTCACCCCCTATTGAGGACACGTGTCACCCCTTGACCCTCGACGCATATCAGTTTTTGGTTCGTGGTCGCCTAGCCTACATGGCTGGTGACATATACGGGACTCCGGGAGTTCGGATAACTTCGAGAGTTCGAAAGTTTTTGGGCGTGTTATAATTAGGAACGTCCAACATAAATCGATGAATGCCAAACGTCGAAGGGCTAGGGGCACGTGGCGAGATTATGAGACTTCGCGGATTAGGATACAAGAATGTTCGACGTTGAACATAGAAGCCCCCTTTTTAGTCGTAGATCTCGATGGAGGATGTGAACCATTGATCCCCTTCGTTGCTCGCCGATCTGAGAATTTGATAACACATTTGGAACTCCCAAAGTCCAGAAACTACCAAAGTGACGAAACCTTTGCTAACGCAGGTTCTTAGCTCTCGGTTTTCAGCCTGAGGTCACGAGGAAAACCTCGCTAGCTGGTTCAAGCGCATAGTGAGAGATGTAAGTCTCGGGGGAGCTGTTGAAGAGGGTTTTGCTTAAGTAAAGGACCAAAATGAATCCGGGAAAGACAAAATTTGATGCCATGCCCCTAAAAAGGCTATTTAGGGGTCGGGTGTTTTATAGTGCAGTGTAGAAAGGTAGAAGACTAATCGATATACACCTCAACAGAATGGAGTTGCAGAAAGGATGAACATGACGCTGATGGAAAAAAAAGAGGTGCATGCTTAGTGGTGTCGGGTTAGGACAAGAATTATGGGTAGAGTTGGTGGGTACTGCATGTTACCTGGTCAAGCAATCATGCTCATCAGCACTTGATCCAAGATCTTTTCATCGATATGAATTATTAAATAATTTTATTAAATGAGCATAAATTAAAGTGCACCATAAAGAAGGAAATATCAATAATAAAGAGACATAAGCATCAATCTGAACACAAAAAAATTGATAACAGAGTTCGTCCCTGGTGGACTACGTCTCCAGGTCCTGCTCTCAAATGGGTAGGCCTTTTTATTAACTCAACAAAAGAATTTGGCAAAATACATAAGTATACCTAATTCTAGAATTAAGTTGTAGAAGATTTGCTCAGATCAGAAAACGAACAACACTATTGAATTTGTGGCATCGAATTACTCAAAAATGATTGTCTCCATGCTTCAATCTGACTCTGGCACTCCTAGGCCCATTAGAAAACCTGTCTTGGTTTCCGTGTCTGCAACCTGTAATTAATTCATTAAATGTTGCATTGGAATTCATGGTCGATCGTGCCATTGTGCGCCCTGCCTCCTCCCATCCATTCGAAAAGGACGATTTTTAAATAAAAATATGGGCGGAGTAAACAATATTAGCACTAGCCCAAGTGGTCGACAGATCTTATGTTAAGGCATTGTTGTTGGGGGAGGCCCCAAGGTCAAACCCACAGGCCTCCCATTTGAGCACTCTGTTGTAACAATATACCATAGTGGTATTAACCACCATGATTGTCGCTAACTTTGGAGTATATGTCGGATGTGGTGGAAGCTCTGAATCGGATTTAGTGTGATCCTTCCAGATCTGGTAGAGAACTGCCCTAACTTCGGCGGATTGGGTTGGCCATTTGGCCAACCCCCCTTTTTAAATTGGAAATTCGGTTGTTAGCCCTCATTGGGCATTTTCCTGCTACCACATGGCAACCCATGACTGGGTTATGTGGTGGCCATTCATTCTCCCACGCCAATTTCTTGCACGGTCAACCTACCATGTCACCTCTTGCCTGATCATCTTGCCACATATGGTACAAATGCCACATGGTTGTACGCATTGCCACATGTCAATTTCTCATTGATCCATATGTCGACCTAGAAATGTTGAAAAATGAGTGACACATGTCACTCTCTGATTGATCCACGTACCATGTACAAATGTTGATGTCATATGTATTGATGCTAATGTTAGTAGTATGGATGTTGACTCATCCTTGATGATTGGGCTAAGTTAACCAAAACTTTGACCGCAAATATCTTTCGATCTGTAACTCTGTTTGACGAACCGTTTACACCGTTGGAAAGCTTGCGACGCGCTCTTCGTGATGATGCCAGTTTTCCTGAGTTTTAAGGACTTTGAATTTTTGCCTTTTCTTTATTTGCTGAGGTCATTCTGAGCTTCCTGAGGTACTTCTGAGAATTCTGAGTCATTCCTAGGTCTCTCTGAATCCTTTCGGATCACTCCTTCGCAGTGAGAGATTTTGGACCACCAAAAGCCTTTATCAATCAACAGGTAAGTGAGGGAAGAGTTCCCTTACTTTGTCTTTCTCAATCCACTTTGCCTTGCTTGGATGTGTTCCCTTTAAGCCCACTCGAAGATAATCGACATCACCCCTGCGTGAAGTCCTTGTTTTCCTGTTGAGGATGATATATTCCTTCAGCTCATCCAAGTACTCAGGAGAAAACTCATCAACTGAAGGTAGTGAAACTTCCTCACCTTGATCCATGATCATCGAAGGTTAAAAAAGTTTCAAGTTTTCTACGTTTACAACTAAGTAAATTTTCATATAAGGTGGAAATCTAAACGAAAATCATTGGTGTCGCTTTTCTCCAAAATGGTGAAGGGTCCATATCGGATAAGCTTGAGTTTCTTGCCTTCACCCTTCAACCGATCCTCGTTGATGTGAAGCCATACTTGGTCTCCGACCTAGAATCGATGATCAACCTTGTTCTTTTCATGTCAAGCCTTATACTGTGCTTGAATTTTGTCCAACTGCTCCCTGACTACTTGGTGCACTTGTTGGAACCTTTGATTGAACTTGTGGGCCCTGTGTTCATTTATTTCTTCGTTTGAATCGACATATTTCCCATACATCAAGTCCAAAGAGACCTTTGGAAAGTATCTAAAACATGTTTCAAACTACGAACACTGAGTGGAGGAATGTAAGGCTCGATTATAAGCATGTTGAATATAGGGTATCTGGTCATCCCACAACTTGGGATGTTTGTTGCAGTAGCCTTGAAGCAAATGTACCACTGTTCGGTTAACAACTTCTGTCTAACCATTGGTCTGTGGATGGAAATTTGTACTCCTCTTCAACTTGGTGTCCATCATCCTCCATGAACTTGTCCAAAATTCTCCAAGGAATCAAGTATCTCAATCCGAGATAATGGATGTCGACAACCCGAAGTGGACCTAAACATATTGAAAGAAGAGATTAGTAGTCTGCTCAGTAGTGACATGCTTTTTACATGGCATCAAGATATACATATTTCTAAACCTATCCATTACTACATAAAACTAGTCATGACCCCTTTTCGACATTAGTAAACCCCCTACAAAGTCCATGGAAATACTTTCCCACAGATGATACAGAACATAAAGTGGTGAGTACAACCCCAATTTTCTATTAGTCGGATTACAAGTAGAGCACATCACACACCCCTTTACATACTTGGTTACAATTACTTCCATCTGAGGCCAGTAACAAAAACTTTGCAGATGAGCCATGGTTTTTCCTACCCCAAAATTCCTAGACACAAGAGAAGTGTGAGCTTCTCGTATTACATGGACTCGTTCACTTTTAGGAATACATAGCTTTCCAAGATGGTAGAGTAAGTTCCCTTGTAGACAATAGTTCTCCACCTGTGCACCATGGGTTAGCTTCTCAAATACATCTTTAAAATCTTCATCAATAACATATGGGTTAGCTTAGATACAATCCTTATATTAAATAATTCATTCCTCTTTCTTTCATCATCATGAGATTCATTAGTGGAACTTGAAGTAGCATGAAGGGAACCTTTACATTGTACTCCAACAGCGATGATATTTTCCTCATCTACTAAATCGGAACCAAGATCTTGTTGTACTATAGCAACAGTCTTTGTCTTCCCCTTTCCACCAAACTGCTTTGGTATCTTCTCTGGATATAGTTTCCAACAGTGCTCATCGTCGTGACCATCCCTCTTGCAATGAGTGCAATATGGATTTCCTTCTCCCTTCTTTGTAGTGGAGGTCTTTTTGTCCTTTCTTTTAAACTTTCCTTTAAAATGATTATGTGGGAACTTGGAAGGCTTCTTTGTGGGATCCTCTTGAACATTCTTTCCTCTGCTTTCAAGGTGTGTGGTTTGCACACAAACTTCGTCAAGACTAGTGGGGTTAAATAACAATAAAGTATGACGAATATAACTGTGAAGTGCGCCAATATACTTTATTAAGGTTTCATAGGAATATAAAGGAATGTTTAGTCCAAGTGCTTTCTTCCTAAATTCCTCCGTGAAACTTTGTACCGTTTCACCTTTACTTTGTCTCAAAGTTTTCCATTCCATCATTGCTTTATGTAAATAACCTAATGGATAAAATTGTTTCATTATTGTTGATTTAAATTCTGACCATGAGGAAAGAATATTTCCACACTTACTTTTGTCTTAAAGCTTGCTCTCCCACCATACGAGAGCAGTGCCTTCCAACCGAAGAGAGGCTAATTGCACTTTCACTTCCTCTTCATCAATCTGTTGTACACGACAATATACTTCAACCTATCATATCCAATTATCTAGCTTTTCAGGATTAACATCTCCATTAAACATAGGTAAAGAAAAGTTTACATTGATATTTGGTTTTTTAAAAGAGGCTTTATGGATAACATTAGAATGATGAGAATGACCAGAGGAAGAAGAGCTAGAACTTGATGGTGGAGATGGAGGCTCAGGAGGGTCTCCTCCAGCCCCTTGGTTCATTGAAGCATTTTCATCTGCTTGTGCTTCCTTTTTCTTCCCTTTATTTTTCATCCTCTTCTCGTAGTCTCCATACATTCGCTCAACCATTTCTTACATACGATAGAAGACCATATGGAAGTTTTTCTCCCATTCATCACAATTTTGTCCTCTTCATCCATTTTCTTCCTTCAAGATGCATGAACAATCTCCGGGTTGAAAGTCTTAAGTGTCCCTTCACCCTGCTTATGCTTGGCCCTAGTAAGAATTCACACTCAACAATTAAATTCAAATATGACTGCTCTGATACCAACATGATCCAGGATCTTTTCATCGATATGACTTATTAAAGAATTGTATTAAATGAGCATAAATTAAAGTGCACCATAAAGAAGGAAAGATCAAATATAAAAAGACATAAGCATCAATATGAACACAAAAAAATTGATAACGGAGTTTGTCCCCAGTGGACTACGTCTTCGGGTCCTGATCTCAAATGGGTAGGCCTTCTTATCCCCTATCCTAGGGATAACTAAGGAGATTATGTCTCGAGGCCCATGGATTCTAGACATGGAGTACCGAGAGCCATATTGACTTGAGCCTGGCCCTGGAGGGCCCATCACTCTTCTTCAGTGCCTCCAGCTTGTCAGAAACAACAACATCCATCCCATTGGCCTGGTCCTTCAACAACAGTGGGTCTTGCTCCATGAGGTAACGAGTTTGGGTATCATGGTATGCGTCACTCTGATTCTCAAAACATTTGAATATGTGCATTTAATTCTTTTTATTTTTGACATGTTCTTGGACCTTATGCCTTTCCACGTGTACACACTTGGGGAGAATGACATGATTCCCTCGCAATTTGGTTCCCATAGGATTTGAATTTCCACTGGGTGGGTTCGTGAAAGGTCATAGTCCATTCCCACCATACTTATCACTTTTCATCTTCTTCCCTCTCATCCATCCCATACATTGGTTTGGGCATTGGGTTTTCCAAGCTAGCAAAGGGTTGTACCTTACCTTGTGGTAAGAAGGGGCTAAAGGCCCATAGGGTAAAAGTAGCTAGCAAAAGATAAAAGCCAAAATAAAAATAAAACCTTCATATGCTTCGCCCAAGGATCCTCGAGAAAACAATAAAAGGCTTCTCAGCAAGAAACAGAGGGACCCATAAAATAATAAAATCAAGACCTAGTTGGAGGATGGGGGGTCTCATCATGAGCCAACCTATTAGGTCCATGGACATGTAGTGGCTCTTAGTGGCATAGCCAAGAGAAATGGGGTCTCATCACAAGCCAACCTTCTCATCTCTATGAAAATCTTATGGGTAACATTGTCACCACTGGTCACCACGCCAGGGCAGTGTCCCATAACTAGTCTCTTGAAAGAAAAAGAAATAAGATAAAAGATAAAAAGCATTGAATGGGCTTGGAAACATTTGCATCCATGACAAGGTGCAACTCACCCTCTTCAGAGGCACCCACAGGTAAACCATACATTCCCCTATCATCACTGCACCCATTGCTCAAACATCCCTCACCACCTCATCCACTTACATGGCCTAGATTTGTCTTCACTTGGAAACATCCGACATCCAATGAGAATCAACCCGATAGGACCTCCTGCCGACCTCTCCAAACCTGGCTTGTAGCATAGCATAATGTCTTTGAGCACTTGTCTGGGAAAGGAGATTTTGTGCACATGTTTAAATAACTTGATTATTAGATGCGATTAACATTGCTATGATCCATGCGACTTATGAGCCCATGGAGGGCGTACTTGTTGTTGTTGCAGGGCCACACCCGAAGGATAGGTACACATGGGGAGATGATTAGTTCGGAACTCCATAGGGCTAAAATCCCACCAGATGGATGTTGAGACCCCAACCAAGGGCAGAGACAAGACATAGGCTTGCACCAGAGAGGAAGGAGGACATTCCACCAAAGACAGCCTAGTAGGCCTCGACCCAGGGAGGTCTTTCCCTCCTACTATGATGTTGGCCTTAAAAGGTCCATGACATCACCTATGTGACCCTTGACATCACCAACGTTTGATGGACACTTTGGAGGCAGTTATGTGCCAAGTGACACTTGTGGTTTGATCCAGAGGCCTTCGGAGGCCTAATGTTTTGCTTCTGGAGGCCAACGTTGCACTAGAGAGGCCTAACGTCACCCTAAAAGGGAATGATGTCACCTTTTCTGCTTGATTTAGGGTTTTAATTTGTCATTTAATGTAAAAACTGGATATTACATGTAAATTGGCCATGTCGACCTTTTTGACCTAATTCTGGTCATTGTAACTGTATAAATAAAGGATTTTCCCTTGAATTATTTCATCATCTTTCACTCACACTTAAGTGAGGTCTGAAATTTGCACCCTAATTAGGGTTTCTTAGCTGAAATTTGGTGTGCACGTCTTGAAGGAGGTTATTTTTGGAGTATTTTAACATTTTTCTTGGTGCAAGTGTTCAACTAGGCCTATTGCTAGATGATTCTTGGTTAATGTAAGTAAATTTTATGAAATTATTCTTCATTGAATAGCTATGGTTGTATTTATCTTGCATTTATTCTAAGATTGTGAAATTGCTAGCTTAAAACCCTAGGAGGCTAAAGCACATGTTATTGTTCTTGCCTTAATAACTTTCATCTACTAGATTATGCTAGAAAACTGATTTTCTTGAAGCTTTTTGCTAAGGGCCTTGCCATTGCAACACCCTAACACATGTTGCTTCATCTAGTCATCGTCTACTTCATCTTTGAGCTAAGAAGGAAGAAATTTGCTAGGGCCTAGGGTTACCTACTTCCTATTGGCCATTTCCCCCCTAAGGTTTAGTGATTGAAGCCTTGGACTACCAACACTTCAATCATTAACCTTCTTGTCTCTAGCTCTCTTATTATCAATTTGTTCCTTCAAGATTGTCGCTGCTAAAAGAGACTCCATTTACCCTAAAAGCACTTATCTAAGCCTTACAATTGAGTGATTGATGAAAGCCACCCTAAAACTTTTACCTTAATCTCTCTACTAACTATTCCTAACCGTAGAATAGACTAATATACTAACCTATTTGTTGTTGTTACAAAAGTAAGCTACAACCATCTATTGCAACATTAAAAGTACCTAAAATCAATTGTAAAGTTGATTTATACACTGCCTAATTTGCTTCTGACAAATGCTAGTACTTTGGTATTAATGAGTGATTATTTTGGGTCATTTTGAATCTCTTTCAAGGCATTTATTGTGAAGTGATCATCTCATAAACATTGTTGTTATAAAATTTTGTTTGCTTCATCATATATCAACTATTGCTTTATTTGATAAAGTCCATGGATTTAATGAAGTATTAACAATAAGTTGTGCTTGCAAATATATCTTTCCTTGTTGCTTTGTTCTAGCCAGGTACATCTAAATATTTCATTACTTCATTGGTTAAAACCCTGGGAATTTTTGATCAATGTGACTTGTGAGAGGGGATACTTTTATAGACACTTTAACCTTTTCCTTCTCAAACCCCCAGGTCACCGAGGATGTCTCCCCTGGGCCATCAACCCTAAATAGAAAGAGGTATCCTATTGAGGTGGTAGTGATAGGATTACCTCCTGTTACACCAATTTGCCTTCCTCTAACCTTTAACCTTTTCCCTTGGAATAAGTACAAATTCAGAGATAACATTTTGGCGTTGTTGTCGGGGAACACTAAGTCAATTCTCCTCAAAGATGACACTTTTCAGTAAGCCTTTCCTCAAAAGCATTTACTTTCAAATCTTACCTGATGACTCCACTGAGGGTGATCCCCTCATCCCTTTGATAATTTAAGGAAAATTATCTGGCAACTCCACTAATGACGAAGCCAACCATGACTTCTCAATGGGACCTGGGAAATTCAAACCTCTAGACATGAGTAAAATCTTGAGATATCCTTGACAAATTCCCCCGAAGTACAAGAAATGGCTCCCTAGATTCACTGGTAGTGATGGGGAGAGAGCTGACTATCACATGAGTGATTTTTGGGATTTCTTTCAACTCCATCCTATCAGTGATGATGCAAAAGATTTGGCAATGAAACGTTTCTCTGCCACTCTTCATGGAAATGCTAGGAAATGGTATGACAATCTCCCTGATGCTAGCATCACATCTATGGACCAATTAGAAGAAACCTTTCTCAAAAGATGGGGTATTAGATTGGAAGATATCCAAACGTTACTGAAAATACTCGACTATATAAAACAAATTGAGAATGAGACTGTCAAGGAATTCCAGGATAGGTTTGAGAGATTGCTATATCGGATTCCTAGAAGCCATCATCCTGGAGACAAGTACCCTGTGTATCTCTATACCAATGCACTCTTAGTGCATTTAGGGTTCCTCCTCAATAAAAAGGGGCCAAAAACAATCGATGATGCTTATTACATGGCCATGCAAATCGAGGAGAATATCTCTTTGTCCAAGAGAAAACACATCTTCTCTCTAGGAACCAAAGTTGATGGCCCCAAAGGTACCCTAGATACCCTTAGTCTAGAGAGATTACTTTCCCTTGATATATTTGAAAGAAGGGAACAAGCCATAAACCAACAGGAGGTTTAGGAGAGCAATCCTAATGAGGTTTTCCAATCCCATGAGGAAAGGTGTTAAGAACCAAATATCAATATAGCATAGAAAAACCTCAGAATAAGTACTCAACTCCTTGAAAAAGAGAGAAGTTCAGATAATAAGCCTCTTCGAGGGGGAAACCTCCTTATACACCACATAAATGTCCAAATACAAGATGATTCCAAATGAAAATGTCTCCTTGGTATATATAGGAGACTAGGAGGT
>JZKD02S1887334.1:217913-244953 GCA_000966675.3 Picea glauca | reverse complement strand
TTGAGATTTATCAATTGGCTAAAGAAGGTATTGCTCCTTGTATCCTCATAGTGTGTTATCATTTATTCCGTGAAAATTGTCCAAGTGACGAGTGATTTGCGAGAACAAATCCATCGATACCACACAAATTGATTGGGTTCTAAATATAAAGAAGCAATTCATACCTTTTTTCTGTATGTGGCACATCATGTAGATCAAAGAATTGCTCCATCTGAAGTATCCATGTGATTGGGTCCTTTCCATCAAACTTCCTCGTATCGATCTTAGGAACGTGGTTGGTCTTCAACCCAAAGTTGGATTTTCTCCATTCTTGATTCATCTTCCTTGTGTCCTCATCATGAATTTCATGGAATACATTTTCACTTTCATGTGTCCTCTCTATTAGGAAAGTTTTCAATCCTTCCATGATCTCACTTTTTAAACCATCCATCATCCCTTGTAGTTCATCTTTTATCATTGTCTTCTTTTGTAAATCATTTATGTCCCTACACATTTCTTCACCTTCATCAAGAGTCAAAGTAGGATTGTCTGGAGGCTTATTTGGTGTAGAAGTTCCCTTTTTTGGTGGCATGTTGGCCAAGTATCACTTTTAAACCTTGATTTTGAGGTGGTTCTGCTAGACAATCTTTCTTTTGTTGTATCTCCAAAATTTTGGCCCTTCTGGGTATGAAAATTTCTTTTTTTGTAGTTCTCTGATATTTATTCTCCACAATGCCACTGGTCTGATCAAAATTGGATGTGTCAAGTGGAATTTATGGTAACTTCCCCACAACTTGTTGATTTTCGGCCTTTCTAGGAGATCTCAATTGTATAGCGTGCCCCTCACAAAATAATTGGTATAAAATTCTGAAAATTGTACCCAAAATACTACAGACTGTCCACTATCCAATGCAACTGGTCTCATTCAATTTGGATATTCTAGGAGTAATTTATGATTGTTTTACCCGGAACACCTGCCTGAGACTAGTCAATAGGACTAGTCAGATACCCTATCTTCCACAGGGTGTATCTACAAATCTAAGATGAACTAGAAGATGAATGTTTTATCACAGATACTTTAGTAATTTATGTGAATATCCTGTGGAATTTAGGGTCTGAAACGTTACAGAAACAATTTTATAGAGAAACATCCACGATGACTCAATTCAGGATGATTCCAGAACTTTATCTTAAACAGGATGTATCTTTGAAAGTATAATTCCTCTGGAGATGAAATTTGAACCCAACGTACCTTGATCTGTCTACTAAATATCCTCGAAGAGGTTCCTTCTGATACGTTGTAGAAAAAAAAATATAACGAAAATTCCAAAGTGTCTCAGATGTAGCAGTAAAACCCCGAGACCTTGAGCTTTGATACCATATGTTAAGAACCAAATATCAATATAGCATAGAAAAACCTCAGAATAAGTACTCAACGCCTTGAAAAGGAGAGAAGTTTAGATAATAAGCCTCTTTGAGGGGGCAACCTCCTTATACACCACATAAATGTCCAAATACAAGATGATTCCAAATTAAAATGTCTCCTTGGTATATATAGAAGAGACTAGGAGGTATAATTACAACTAATGGACCCAAGACGACATAAATAAAATAACATTACTAATGTAATATGCCCCAATTAAGGGGTAATGTGCCACTATTTAGGGCTTAACAAAAGGCAAGAATTTACTCATGCTTCTACCAAAGATAATGAAGATATGGTTAAAGAGAGAGAGCCTAGAGATATCAAACACGATGATGAAGTATCGATATTTTCTCCTCCCTCTGATGAATCCATCCAAAATCCCATTGTTCCTGCACAAGAAGAAGACAATGAGGGTAGTCACTTTCCTTTTCGGGAATTTGATAATACCTTATTTTATGATTCATAGAGCGAAGGAGAAATGAAATCCTCGAGAAAGATAGATCCTCCTTGTTGTAAAGTTGAAAATGTAGAAGCAAGTCTTCCATTTGATGCAATTATCCAAATACTCGAAGCTCCTGCACAAGACAAAGTAAGCAAGGTGAGTTGTTTCTCCTTCTAATTTTTTAATGATTCTTTATCATATGATGTGGAAAGTGAAGAAGTGTTGGATGTTTTTACCCCTTCATGCTATAATGAAGATGATGATTTTGTTGATAATATTGAAGAGTTCATACATGTCGGGAAGTGTAATTGGGATGTGATTGGATATGATGGGGATCCCATTTACGACATTGAGGGTCATGTCCAAAAATTTCCTTTACCATTATCACATGAAGTTACTAATAAATTTGACATTTAGCAACAAGGACATGACATGATTACAATTTTTTTTTCCGACACCCAAGGATGACCTGATGCTATGTTCTCCTAATAATTTTCGGTCATACCTTGAGGACTTTGATGATTGTTCCTTTGAGCACTTGGATTTATCCTATGAAGAAAATTATCAACCATTGTTGTGCTCATATCTTGATAAGAGTGAGGAAGTTGCTTGCCTGAAGCAGGATACTTGTGATAAGGTTTTCCACCTCCCTTTGATTACTTTATCTTGTTATGTCACTAAAGGTATGGTTTGGAAACATGTCCCTTATCCCAAGTCTTCTGTAGGACAAAACCTCCTTTTGGAATTTAGGGGAAGGTTGTGTACCTTAAGAAGAAGATTATTATCACAGTCTTCCAGCTCCCCCTTGAGGAATTTTCAATCATGCTTTTGGTTCTTGCTAATCCCTTCCCAGGTCTCAGATTGTAAAGACATCTGAGGTAGCCAACATTCATATTTTTTGAGTTAGTCTATTGAAACTTTTAATTTTCACGATCCCTTTTTGAGAAGGATTGAGCACTTTCCTAAGAGTATGACTTGGCACCATTTTGTCCCTCCCACCCACCTCCATGAGCTAGACTTAACCATTTCCAAGGATACAATACATTTTCTAACTCATGTTATTTTTGTCCTTAACTTATCACTGCTTTGGTTTATGATAAAGCATAGAGGCAGGTATTGTGAGACATTGCTAGGATGGTTTCAATGGCTATTTGACTACACCTAACATTCAACCAACATGTAAGTAGAGGTAAGTAGGTAGAAATTTTGCATCCATTGTATATACCATCTGCATTTCATGCTAGAGTAGTTGTATTTCCATTTGTATATATGCTTGCTTATTTTCATTTTTTGTACCATATATGAGCCAGGGGTGATAACACCACCCCAAATGATTACTAATAATTTTTTGTTGAGATCAAGCAGGTCACAGGTCATGCCAGATATGTTGAGGTTCTCATGCGCTCTATAGTGAGCACATGTCCTCGAGTTGGAGCCATATGTTATCCCCTAGCCTAGGGATAAGTAAGGAGATTATGTCTTGAGCCCCACAAGTCCTAGACATGGAGTACCGAGAGCCATATTGACTTGAGCCTAGCCCTGGAGGGACCTTATTTCTTCTTCAACGCCTCCACCTTGTTAGCAACAACAACATTCATCCCATCGGCCTGGTCCTTCAACAACAATGGGTCTTGCTCCATGAGGTAATGAGTCTGGGTATCATGGTATGTGTCACTCTAATTCTCAAAACATTTGAATATGTGCATTTAATTCTTTTTACTTCTGACATGTGCTTGGACCTTATGCCTTTCCACTTGTCCACACCTGGGGGGAATGACAAGATGCCTTAGCAAGTTGGTTCCCATAGGGTTTGAGTTTCCACTGGGTGGGTTCATGAAAGGTCATAGTCCATTCCCACCATACTTATCACTTTTCATCTTCTTCCCTCTCATCCATCCCATACATTGGTTCAGCCATTGGGTTTGCCAAGCTAACAAAGGCTTGTACCTTACCTTGTGGGAAGAAGGGGCTAAAGGCCCATTGGGTAAAAGTAGATGGAAAAAGAGAAAATCCAAAAGAACAAAACCTTCAAATACTTCGTGCAGGGATCCCCGAGAAAGCAATAAAAGGCTTCTCAACAAGAAACAAAGGGACCCATAAAATAATAAAATCAAGACCAAGTTGGAGGATGGGGGGTCTCATCATGAGCCAACCTATTAGGTCCATGGGCATGTAGCGGTATGACACTATCATTCATCTGGTCACCACACCAAGGTAGTGGCTCTTGGTGGCATAGCCAAGAGAAAGGGGGTCTCATCACGAGCCAACCTTCTCATCTCCGTGAAATTCTTGTGGGTAACATTGTCACCATTGGTCACCACGCCAGGGCAATGTCCCCTAACTAGTCTCTTGAAAGAAAAATCAATAAGATAAAAGATAAAAGGCATTGAATGGGCTTGGAAACATTTGCATCCATGCCAACGTGCATCTCACCCTCTTCAGAGGCACCCATAGGTAAGCCATACATTCCCATGTCATCACTACACCCATTGCTCAAACATCCCTCACCACCTCATCTACTTACATGGCATGGATTTGTCTTCACATGGAAACATCCCACATCCAATGAGAATCATCCCAATAGGACCTCCTGACGTCATCTCCAAACCTGGCTTGTAGAATAGCATAACGTCTTTGAGCACTGGTCTAGGAAAGGGGGGTTTTGTGCACATGTTTAAATAAATTGATTATTAGATGTGATTGACATTGTTACGATCCCTGTGACTTATGAGCCCATGGAGGGTGTACTTGTTATTGTTGCAGGGCCACACATGACAGACATGTACAGATGGGGAGATGATTAGTTTGGACCTCCATAGGGATAAAATCCCACCAGATGGATGTTGAGACCCCATCCAGGGGTAGATATAGGACAGAGGCTTGCACCAGAGAGAGAGGAGGACGTTCCACCAGAGACAGCCTGAATGGCCTGGACCCAACGAGGTCTTGCCCTCCTACTATGATGTTGGCCTTGAAAGACCCATAAAGTCACCTCTGCGACCCTTGACGTCACCAACATTTGATGGGCACTTTGGAGGTAGTTATGTGCCAAGTGACATGTGTGGTTTGATCCAGAGGCCTTGGGAGGCCTAACGTTTTGCTCATGGAGGCCAATGTTGCACTAGGGATGCCTAACGTCACCCTGAAAGGGCATGACGTCACTTTTTATGCTTGATTTAAGGTTTTAATTTGTCATTTAATGTAAAAATTGGCTATTACATGTAAATTGGCCATGTTGGCCTTTTTTACCTAATTCTCGTCATTGTAAATGTACAAATAAGGGATTTTCCCTTTAATTATTTCATCATATTTCACTCATACTTAAGTGAGGTTTGAAATTTGCTCCCTAATTAGGGTTTCTTGGCTGAAATTTGGTGCGCACTTCTTGAAGGAGGCTATTTTTGGAGTATTTTAGCATTTTTCTTGGTGGAAGTGTTCAACTAGGTCTATTGCTAGATGATTCTTGGTTAATGTAAATAAATTTTCTGCAATTCTTCTTTATTGAATGGTTATGGTTGTATTTATCTTGCATTTATTCTAAGATTATGAAATTGCTAGCTTAAGAACCTAGGAGGCTAAAGCACATGTTATTGTTCTTGCCTTAATAACTTTCACCTACTAGCTTATGCTAGAAAACCGATTTTCTTGAAGCTTTTTGCTAAGGGCCTTGCTATTGCAACACCCTAGCACCTTTTGCTTCATCTAGTCATCATCTACTTCATCTTTGAGATAAGAAGGAGGAAAACCGCTAGGGCCTAAGGTTACCTACTTCCTAGTGGCCATTTCCCCCCTAAGGTTTAGTGATTGAAGCCTTGGGCTACCAACACTTCAATCATTAACCTTCTTGTCTCTAACTCTCTTATTATCAATTTGTTCCTTCAAGATTGTCGTTGCTAAAAGAGACTCCATTTACCCTAAAAGAACTGATCTAAGCCTTACAATTGAGTGATTGATGAAAGCCACCCTCGAAACTTTTACTTTAAGCTCTCTACTAACTATTCCTAACCTTGGAATAGACTAATCTACTAACCTATTTGTTGTTGTTACAAAAGTAAGCTACAACCATCTATTGCAGCATTAAAAGCACCTAAAAGCAATTGTAAAGTTGATTTATACACTACCTAGTTTGCTTCTGACAAATGCTAGTACTTTGGTATTAATGAGTGATTATTTTGGGTCATTTTGAAGCTCTTTCAAGGCATTTATTATGAAGCAATCATCTCATAAACATTGATGTTATAAAATTTTGTTTGCTTCATCATATATCAACTATTGTTTTATTTGATAAAGTCCATGGTTTTAATGAAGTATTAACATCAAGTTGTGCTTGCAAAGATATCTTTCCTTGTTGCTTTGTTCTGGGCATGTACATCTGAATACTTCATTACTTCATTGGTTAAAACCCTGAGACTTTCCGATCAGTATGACTTGTGAGAGGGGATACTTTTATAGACACTTTAACCTTTGCCTTCTCAAACCCCCAAGTAATCAGGGACGTCTCCCCTAGGCCATCAACCCTAAATAGAAAGAGGTATCTTGTTGAGGTGGCAGTGATAGGATGACCTCATGTTACACCAATTTGCCTTCCTTTAACCTTTTCCCTTGGAATAAGTACAAATTTAGTGATAACATGCTTTTTTATTAACTCAACAAAAGAATTTGGCAAAATACATAAGTATACCTCATTATGGAATTAAGTTGCAGAAGCTTTGCTCAGATAAGAAAACAGACAACACCATTGAATTTGTAGCGTCAAACTACCCAAAAATGACTCTTTCCATGCTTCAATCTGACTCTGGCACTCCTAGGCCCATTAGAAAACATGTCTTGGTTTTCATGCCTGCAACCTATAATTAATTCATTAAATGATGTATTGGAATTTGTGCCCATATGTACTGTCGCACACCTTGCCTTCTCCCATCTGTTGGCAAAGGTCGATTTTTAATTAAAAATTTGGGCGGAGTAAACAATATGAGCGCTAGCCCAAGTGGTTGGCGGAGATTATGTTAAGACATTGTTGTTGGGGGAGGTCTTGGGGTCAAACCCGCGGGCCTCACATTTTAGCACTCTGCTGTAAAAATATACCATAGTGGTATTAACCACCACGATCGCTACTAAATTTGGAGTATATGTCAGATATGGTGGAAGCTTTGAACCATATTTAGTGGGATCCTCCCAAATCCGGCGGAGAGCTGCCCTAACTTTGGCGGATTGGGTTGTTCGTTTGGTCAACCCCCATTTTTAAATTGGAAATTCGGTTGTTAGCCCTCATTGGGCATTTTCATGCTGCCACGTGCTAGACATTCATTGGCCCATGCCATCTGCTTGCATGGTTAGCCTGCCATGTCACCCCCTGCCTGATCATCTTGCCACGTATGGTACGGATGCCACGTCACTTGTCGTGTGGCTATACCCGCGTGGTTGTACGGATTGCCACATGGCACTTTCTCATTGGTCCTTATGTTGACCTGGAAATGCTGAAAAATGAGTGACACATGTCGCTCTCTGATTGATCCACATACCATGTATGAATGCTGACGTCATTCGTACGAATGTTGACGTCAGCGGTACAAATGTTGACTTATCCTTGCTAATTTGGCTAGGTTGACCAAAAGTTTGACTACGAATATCTTTCAATCCATAACTCTGTTTGATGAACCGTTTACGTCATTGGAAAGCTTGCGACATGCTCTTCGCGATGATGCCAATTTTTCTAAGTTTTGAGGACTTTAAATGTTTGCCTTTTCTTTATCTGTTGAGGTCATTTTGAGCTTCCTCGGGTACTTTTGAGAACTATGAGTCATTCCTAGGCCTCTTTGGATCCTTTCATATCAACACTGGATGAAAAGACTCCACATGAGGTATGGATTGATAAGAAACCCTCTCTCACACATCTCAAGGTATCTGGTTGTGAGGCTTATGTTCACGTTCCAAAGGAAAACAAAAGTAAGCTAGACAAGAAGGCTAAAAAGTGTAGCTTTATTGGGTATAAAGATGGTCTCAAAGGTTATAATATTTGGAACCCAAAAACTAATAAGGTTGTGTATATCCAAGATGTGGTATTTAGAGAAATGAAATATGTTGTCAAACATGAAGTCCTACCAAGTAAGGAAGAACCAAAGAAGCAGGAGTTTGAGTTAAAGGATGATGAATCAGACTCTCCAGAAGAACATGAATTAGACTCTCCAGAAGAACATGAATCAGAAGAAGAAGATCCTCATACTCCAACATTGAGGAGATCGGTTCAGGGAAAAAGGCTACCGAAAAGGTATATTCCACCAAAATTCCATTTAAATTTTGCTTTGTCTATTACTGATGATGATCCTAGAAGTGTTAGGGAGGTAGTGGATTCAGAGGATGGAAAACTCTAGAAAAAATCCATGGTCGAAGAAATGTTAGCCTTGGATAAGAATGAGTCTTGGGATCTAGTGGAGTTGCTGACGGGAAGAAATCCCATTGGCAACAATTGGGTATTTATAAAGAAGTTGAATGCAGAACACAAAGTGGAGAAATACAAAGCTCAGTTAGTAGCAAAGGGTTATTCCCAGGTTGAAGGAATTGATTTTGGTGAGATTTTTTCTCCTATTTCCAAGTTAACCTCTATTAGATTTATGTTATATGTTGCTACTCTATTAGATTTATGTTATATGTTGCTACTGCATTTGATTTTGAAGTAGAATATATGGATGTGAAGACAACATTCCTACATGGGGATATGGAAGAAGAAATCTACACGAAGTAGCTCGAAGGATTTCAAATTAATTGGTGATCATTTGACTTATCTGGTCTTGTATGTGGATGACATGTTGTTGATAGGAAACAACAAGGAGATTATCTAGGATGTGAAAACTCAGTTGTCCTCTAAATTTGAAATGAAGGATCTTAGTGCTGCAAATTTCATTTTGGGCATGTAAATTAAAAGAGATTAGAAAAATAGGAAGCTCTAGTTAAATTAGAGAAAATATGTCGAGGCAATATTGCAGAGGTTTAATATGCAGGAATGTAAATCGATCAGGGTCCCTATTCCTGTAGGTGTAAATTTATCTGCAAATCAGTGTCCCAAGACACAAGAAGAGGAGGAGGACATGTAAAGTGTTCCATATGCGAGTGCGGTTGGAAGTTTGATGTATGTAATGGTTTGTACTAGACTAGACATTCACATGCAGTGGGAGTTTTGAGCAGGTATATGTCAAAACTAGGGAAGGAGCATTGGGCAATACTAAAGAGAGTTTTTAGGTATTTGTGTGGCACCACTAGTTATGGATTATGCTACCAATTAAGACCAAGTTTGGAGAGAGTGTTGGACATACATGGCTTTGTGGATGGAGACTGGGCTGGAGATTTGGATCGTAGAATATCTACAAGCGGGTATGTGTTTAACCTGTTTGGAGGAGCATTCAATTGGATGAGCAAAATACAGTCTGTAGTGGCACTTTCAACTACAAAATTTGAATACATGACAACCACTCATGCAAGTAAGGAAACAATATGATTACAAATATTGTGTTCAGGTATTGGGTTGGTACAACAATATGTAAGGATAGATTGTGATAGTCAGAGTGCAATTTTCCTAGCGAAGAACCCAACTTATCATTCAAAGACAAAGCATATTGATGTTCAATATCACTTTGTGAGAGACATGGTTGAAGAAAAGAAGGTGTTTCTAATGAAGGTGGACACTTTGAAGAATGTTGCAGATTCATTAACAAAATCTGTGAGCACTAAGAAGTTCTCTTGGTGTAGAGGATCTATGGGCATTGTTGCCTTGGATTGTTGACTATGTAACCTTGTAACCCCCCATATGGAAAGAAAACAACAAGTGGGAGAATGTTGGGTATGTGTTATATTCTTTGCATGGTTAGAACTAGTGTCTACATAAGAGGGGTACATAGTTCCCCCTTTCTTGGGGGGTCACAAGGAGTAGTGCCCCCGAAAAAAAATTTAGCGGTTTTTTGCGTCTGTTTTTGGGCGTTTTTTCGGCACATTGTTTTCGCCGATGGTTTTCTATTTTTGGTTAAGAAACTAAGGTTGTTGACTAATTCAAGTTATTGGATTAGGGTTTTGGATGCTACATGATCCTATATGTATATTGTATTGTAAACAGTGTATGAGATGATGAAGATAGAAGATGTTGGTTTTCCCGGTTTGGGTTTCTAGGGGAAACATATTTGTGCAATGTGTGTATTTGCCATTGTATATTTTTTGTTCTTTTATTGAAAATTTGTTTGGAGTAAATAATTGTACAAGGCTAAAATCTACAGGAGACTTCATCCCATGAACCACATCACCAAAAGAAAATATTTGAGAGTGAAAGGCAAGGGGAAGTGTAATAGCTCAATTTTAATAAATCCAAGTGCATAAATTCAACTAGTAATTTGCAACCATTAATTGATAAAAAAAAATTAAAATAAAGATAGATTAATCTGATTACACAATCCACAAGGAGCAAGAGGTGAGATTATTACTTGAACATTGTAGAGATCTACTCACATTTAAATGCAGTGAATGCATAACCATTGTGATCCAATATTTGATTCAACCGATTGCAACAAAGTGCGTGGGAAAACTCTCCTCCCAACCAATCCCTTAGTCAACACAATTGAGAGACAACTAAGCCTTCAATCAACTTCTTATGCCAACTTCTTATCATTTACTCTCCACATTTTATCTTTGCAAAAAGATCTCTCCCTCCCTTATCCACATTCATTAATATAATTCTTCAAGTCCACCCATGCAAAAAGATGCATGCATAGGTTCCACTTGTCATTATACATTTTTTAAAACTTTTTCTTGATTTAGATTTTTAATTAGTTCTAATTAGTAATTTCTCTTTATTTTTACCACTTTCCCTTGTAATATATTAGTTGACCACTAGTTATTTTTATCATGGTATTATTATTTATTACTTTATTTATTATTTTCTTAAATTGTTATTACCTTTTATTATTTTTAAACCATTTAAAAAAAAATTCCTTCAACATTTATTATTTATTTTTATTACAGGGCATTACATACTTCTCCCCTTCAAGGCGTCATCTTGAAGTTAACTTTAATTATGTTACTTACAATTTTTTTTAATATTTTCTTCTTGTATCTTCCTCATCGCCCTCTATTGTAACTAGTATAAGAGCCACCCAAGTGACCATAGAAAGCATCAAAAGTCACATCACAACTTCAAGGAAGTGCCAATACTCTCTCTCTCCATATTCCCAACTTTTGGTACCAGGAATAAATCTTATCGGTCTAACATGATCCCCAAGGCTTGAGACCTCATCTGCCCAAGTAGGCATCTAGTCAGGCACACTACTCGTGTACCCAAGGCATCTCAAAAGGATGACCTAAACTTCCTCCACAACTCCTACTAGGTACTTAGCCCCAAACATGGAAGTCCAACCACACAACTCCACCAGTGAGTAATACTCCAGCCCTTCTTTGGGACTTTGAGATCACAACTCCAGTATCGGGCACTCTAGCCTTTTCAAGATGGTCACATGTCCCATCGGGAATTATAGAAGGAAAACAACCACTGACATAGGTTAGTTGATTAATTTATCCCCAACCCATAAGGTAATACTTTGTAGATATTTTCCTTTGTAGGTATGGGCTCCCATGAGATCATAAATGAACCAACCTTCTTTATCCACTAGTAGATTTCCTATCAATCACCACCTCACAACATGCAACCAATGCATTAGTTATAAACATAATATCATCCTATCATAGAAAAATAATTCACATGCATAGTCTCACATGTCTTCATTATCATAATACGACAACACATGCTTACACATGTCATCAAAAAATATATTCGATTAAAATTTCATGCAATTAAATCATGTCATCACATCACGAGATACTATCATAAGAAGTGTAACCTCAACACATATTTATCAAAGATATATCATTTCATTAACATGATAAAGGGAACCACATGTTAACATAACATCACATGCAAGTGACTCAAGTGTCCTTAAGATAGTGTAACATCATCAATAGAGTAACCATAGAGCAAATGTAGAATGATGAAATCAACATATAGTATTCATCTCAACCAACAACTAGTCATGCTTCAATTGTTAAAAATAAATACTCATAAAAAACCACCATCTGGGATATGCATATGTCCACGTTAAGTTAGTCAATCTAGTCTGATTCATAAAATCAATTAATCAAATAAATTGGGAAAGTCACGGTGCATAGTATCTACATCCTCCTAGGAAGTAGATCCTAGGCTATATTGGTCCCATTGGACCTTGATTCATTCAATCTCTTATCTTTTGAGCCGATGAGCCCTATGGTCCAATATAGAGAATGGTTTGACCTGAATGGCTCCCTCCTTGGAAACCTACAATCCCTCAAATTTCAACACATGGTATAGATCAGGAATATAATTCCTAAGTACAAAAACATGAACTACATTGTGCATCTTTCTTATATGGGATGGAAACTCAAGATTATAAGAAACTGGCTCAATCCTCTCTAGGATCTTAAATGGTCCATCGAACTTGGGGGACACATTTTTTCCCTTACCAAATTTGAAGGAACTCTTAGAGGGTCTGACTCTAACAAGACCTTGTTACCTTCCTTACAACTTCTATCAGTTCTCTTAGCATTTGTGTAACTTTTTTGTCGGTCCCTAGATTCATTAAATCGTTGCTTAATTGTAACCATATGTTCTTCCATTTCTTGGATCATGTCGGGTCCCAATATGACTTTGTCCTCTAATCAAGCCCAACTAAAAGGTGTATGGTATGGTCTTCCATATATGACTTCATATGGGGCTACCTGAAAGGAATTGTGATAACTATTGTTGTATGCAAATTCCACTAAGGAAAGATACTTCTTCCATTAGTTTTTTTGGTCCATGACATACATTATCAACATATCCTCCAATATTTGATTAACTCTCTATATTTTCCCATCAGTCTCTAGAGGACATCCAATACTGAAGTTGAGTTGAGTACCCATAGAATTTAGGAGGCTTTACCAAAACCTATAATTGAACCATGAATCTCTGTCTGATATTATTTTTTGAGGCACCCCATGCAGGTGGATTATCTCTTTTAGGAAAACCTGAGCGATGGATAATGTATCAAAGGTTCTCTTAACTAGAAAGTAGTGGGCACTCTTGGTTAGCTTATCAACAACTATCATGATGTAGTCATTTCTCTAAGAGGTCATAGGTAAGCATCACATAACATCCATTGAAACAAACTCCCATTTAGTTTTTGGTATGTCATGGGCTTGAAGTAGACCTGCAAAGTAGCGATGTTATACCTCAACTTGTTTCCATTCCTAATACCGAGCTAGAAACTACGATATATCATTTTTCAACTTTGCCTAAAAAATTAACATTTTCAGGTCGACATGCATTTTGTTTACTCATAGGTGTGAAAAATAAGGGGCTAATGGGATTCCTCCATTACCAATATTCTAAGTTCTTCATTCTATGGGACATACATCCTACCCCTAAATTGTAACAATCCATCATTCTCTAAGGTGTACCCTTCCCATTTAGATCTCCTTGGTACTTCATCCTGCAAGGAAGATTTTATTCGTTGGTATTGGTGGTATTCTATAAGGTGGCTTAAAATTTAGTCTCTTAAGTCTTCCTTTATTGATAACACTAAATGAATTTCGGGTCTTTTGTTTAAAGCATATGCAACCTTGTTTTCCTTTCCTTTGATAAATAATATCATATTTAGTAAACAACTCACTCCAACGTCGTTGTCGAGTGTTAAGGTCCTTTTGGGTGAAAATATGTTCAAGGATCTTGTGATCATTTTTTAGTTCAAACTGACATCCCATTATATAATGTCTCCACATCTCGAGAGCCATTATAGTTGCAACTAGCTCTAGGTCATGAGTGGCATAATTGATATTGTGGTCCATAAGCTTACATGAAGTGTAAGCAATAACTCCTCCTTATTTCATTAAAGTTGTACCTTGACCTTGCCCTAACACGTCCGTGCATACACAAAAGTCTTTGTCCTTGTCAGACATTCTCAAGGTTGGGGAAGTTGTCAAATTATTGTCTACAAATGCTTCCTCACATTCATTTGTCCATTCAAATTTAACACCTTTCTTGTGTATGGTTGTGATGGGATTTGTGATTCAAGAGAATCCTTCCATAAATATTCTATAGTAACCTGCTAAACCCATAAAGTTGTGTACTTCTTCAATATTTTTAGGAGCATACCAATCAATTATAGTTTTGATTTTACTACGATCTACCACAATACCTTCTCCATTGATGGTATGCCTTAGATATTGGATTTATTTTTGAAAGAAGGAACATTTAGACAATTTTCCATACAACATATGTTCTCTTAGGAAATAAAGTACTAGTCTTAGGTGTGCTTAATGCTCTTGCTCATTTTTGGAGTAAATGAGGACATCATCTAGGAATACTTGGACAAAATGGTCCAAATATTTTCTGAATACACTATTCATCAAGTTCATAAATGTTGTTAGGGAATTAGTCAACCCAAATGGTACTATGATAAATTCATAGTGACTAAATGTTGTTCTGAGTGCAGTCTTTGGTATATCCTCCTCCTTAATTCTTAGTTGGTGGTATCCCAACCACAATTCAATATTCGAAAATATTGAAGCCCCCCTTAGTTGATCAAAGAGGTCATCAATACAAGGCATAGGATACTTGTTTATAATGGTGGCTTTATTCAGATCACAGTAATCAATGCATAACCTAAGGGTTATGTCCTTCTTCACAAACATCACTGGCACTCCCCAAGTTGATACATTAAGCCTAATTAATCCCTAGTCGATAAGTTCCTTGAGTTGCACACTTGAATCATTAAGTTTTGGAAGAGTCATCAGATAAGTTGTTTTAGATATGGGTTATGTCCCTGGTTTCAAGGAAATGGAGAAATCAAATTCTCATACAGGGGGGAATCCTAGAAACTATGGGGGAAAATACATCCTCAAATTCAGAGAGTACTGATGCAACTTAGTAGAAGGGTTGTTGTCTTCACTAATCACCTCAATTGCATAAGTCCTGCACCCTTTTCTCATAGACTTTTTAACCTTCTTGGATGAGATGAAACGTAAGGTAACTTATCTCTTAATCCCCTCAATCACTACATGCTCTCCTTGATTATTTTAATACAAAACCTTATTTTTGTAGCAATCTACTAGAGCTTGATGGGATTCAAGCCAGTCCAGTCCTACATTTAAATCACAGGATTCTAGAGTTGAGCTATATGAGTTCATTTTTGTGACACAACCCCCAATTTTGATGGTACAAGTCTTAACCAATGAACCTATAGATTACTTAACCCCAGATGCCATTTCTACCATCCTAAAGTCATTTTGGTCATGAGATGTCGATCCACATATAACTAGAGCAGAAGGGGAAATACAACTATTAGTGGTACCATAATCAATCAACATAGAAAGATGAATGATTTTAATCATACCAGAAAACTCCACCATGGTGGTTTGGTGCTCAACATGAGGATGGTTTATTGCAGCATGGATTTGATGTTGGGCATGTGGTTGTTCCCCTTTTTCTTTACCTTCTTGATGTTAGGGCATCACTTGATACTTTGGACATTCTCTTCTATAATGGGGACCTCCAAATTCTTAGCATATTTTTTTCCTTGGCCTGTTAACTAACCTCGACCTCGACCATCACATAATCTACCTCTACCACCTATTCCTATTAAGTAGGGATAACCCCTTTGTCATCTTGGGGGTACCCTAGACGTTACGCTATAAACACTAGCTACATTGTTTTTGTCTTCCATGAAATCCACACCCCCCCCAAAAAATAAAAATAAAAATAAAAATAAAATAATTGCGATGACCGTATCTTTGGAGGGTTCTCTCAATGTGTCCTCAAAATTCTTCGATTGACCTTTCATATCAATCATATTTTGAGCCTGCCTAGATAGAATTGTTGTTTCTTTTGTAGTGATGGGTTTCTAGATGGTGACTTTAGCTCACACTAAAGGATCAAGCCCATGAAGGATTCTTTCAACTTGTCATTTATCATATTCCATATAGTCCACATGATGAACTAATGTGAAGAATTATGCTTCATAAGTTTCTATTGGTCTACCATTTTGTCTAACTACATGGAAGTCCCACACCTGTTGGTGTTTGTATTCATCTAACAAGTATTGAATTCTAAAGGTTTCCTTGAACATCTCCAAGATAAGTTGTAAGGGAGTAAATTTCAACTTATTCTCTTCATTTACGCACCATAATAGAGCTTCTCCTTTGAGGAGACTCAGTGTTATCTGTGCCTTTTTCTCTGTAGAGCATGTCTTAAAATGGAGTCCCCTCTTAACACCCATCACCTAAGCTTTTGTTGCTTGTCCCCCATCTTGGTCTATGAACTCAAGTAATTTGGATTTTTGAACCTCTTTCATAATATCTACTAGTTCTCTTTTCTCATTAGCATTGGACAAAAGGTCCCGGTCATGTCTTTGTTTATACTCCAACTTCCTCTCTCGACCTTGATCTATATTTGGATTTTGACCTTGGCTAGCAACCCAACCTTCAAAAATGTTAGTCATTTCTCCTAGGGAATGTAGTATGGCCTACTCGATTAGGGTTCCAACCTCAGTAGGGACTTGTGGTTGCCTTCAACGCTTAGGGTCCATGGGTACTCCTAAAAGTTATAAGCAATTTTCAATTCTATGTTTTAGTTTTCATGGATAAAACTTCCTATTATGAAGAAACAAGTAGCAGGAGCTAACACAACGATTCCTATTATTTTTCAAGGTTAAGTGAAAATCAAAGTTGTCCTTATTCTCACATTGTGTATGTGTTTGTGCAACCTATATTTTGTATGTGATTATTATCCCATATGTCTCATAATTGCCAAGCCTATGTTATTAGTTTAGGATTTAACAATCAAGATATTATGTCTTGTGGCATTACACATATTAATAATAAACCATGTATGTGCATACACATAATTTAATCCATTTCCTATCACTAATATAAAAATAGAGAAGAGAGGAAAAGAAGAAGATGAGACACATATTATGGAGGTCCAACAAGATAAGTTTCAAATCTCCCTTCCTCGTGCATCACTAACTCTAATGCACTCCACCTAGGGTTTTTGTAATTTCTTGTGTTGACTCGGGCCTGTACTGATCCAGGAGGATTCAAAACGCTAAAAAATATCCAGGAGGATCTAGAATGCTCAAAAATCAATATTTTGAAATGCTAATGAAAATTACTTCATTGTTTAGATCTCGACGAGAGCTTTCCAACGCAATTTGAATGGGCTCAAACAAAGTTCGTATGAGAAAGTTATGGTTGTTTGAAGTTTTCAAGATAAATGTGGAAAAATCAAACGAGGGTGCCATGTGGCAGGCCCACGGGATGCCAAGTGGTCATCCATACAACAGTTAGGATGATGCCATGATGACATCATCAAGATGATGTGGCAGCATGACAAAGTGACACATGTCACCCAGATTCAACATATTTGGCACACATGTGGACCAGTAAAAATGTACCACGTCTCATCTGTACGGATGACATGGAATTCGTACAATGACATGGAAAGTACAATTAGTAGGGTGACATGGGCCAATGGATGAGCACTAAGTGGTAGATCCATACAGAAAGGTGGTAGATGATATGGTGCTGACGCAGGCAACATGTGGACCAACCAAAGACTGCCATGTGGCACTCTCTGATTGACCAATAATGGCTAAGGGATAATAAAAATGGTTGGGTCAAATGGGATTCAAACTCATGACCTCCAAAAGAATATTCCAAAGTCTTAACTATACCCTTTTTCCAATGCGCCACATGCAACTCATGTTACAACTAACAAACAATATATTATTTAAAGTGTAACCAAGCAACCCAAGCATATAGGGCCACGGTTAGGCCACCCACGCCTATATAAACCTAGCTTCGGACAGAGTATGAAGATTATAGTCCGTGCCAAGTTGTGGCATAAAAATTCAAGCTAGTTGCAAAAATTTTATTGTTTTGTGTGCAAGAGATGTCCCTAGTTTTGGGTTTGTCTCGTTTTCTGTGCTATTGAGTTCTTTGAGAAAGGTATAGAGTGTTTATACTCATTTTTCTCAGAATTTTGAGAGGAATCTGTGTTGATTTTTCTATATGAGATAATATGAGATGATATATGATAGATACATTCTTACAATGACGAGTTTTCCATATATAGAGAACATATGGAGACTATCCATGAAGGGATGAGTCCCTTGGATAATAAATAACTATTTATTATTATTATTACTTATTATATATATTATTTAATAATCAATAATTATATTATTAATTATTGATATAGGAGAATGTCTTCCCGATGTTGTCCAAACATCAACACTCCCTCTCAACGAGGGAGGCATTCTACATCATGCCAAGTTTGTCTTTGAAGTATATAAACTTCACCCTAGAATCATGACACCTATCTATCAGTCCTTGGAGATGTCTCTCTCCCACCTGAATCGAGGGGAAACTTGATCCCAATGGATGTCAGTGGCCTCCCACATATTCCAACTGCCTCATTTTGACAGTTTTCCAGTTTGGCAGTTTTTTCCTAGTTTTCGGGTCCCTGAATTCCGTGGCCGTTTTGAGGCCCTAAACAACGTTTTTAGGGCTCAGGAGAGCACGGGGAGGAGTGGAGGATAAAGAGGTTTTTGGTTTAGGTTTGTTGGCTAAGCGGAAGGCTTGGTTAATGTGGGAGAGAGAGTAGCCATTGGACAATAGGGCTTTGGTTAAATGGGCCTTTTCCTCAACGAGGAATTGAGGAGCAAATATGCGAAGGGCTCGAGTGACCAAGATTTTAAGGACAACATATTTTTGAGCTGGGTGATGGTGGGAGTTGGCATTGAGATATTTGTTAGTGTGAGTTTTGTTCCTATAGACTTGGTGGGAGAGAGAGCCATCAACAAGACGAGAGATTAGAACATCCAGAAAGGGAATCGAGTTGTCTCTTTGGGTTTCCATCGTGAATTGGATGTGAGGGGAGAGGTAATTAATATGATTAAACAAGGAGACCAGGTTGGAATAACCATGAGGCCATATAAAAAAAGTGTCATTTACAAAACAAAATGAGCATTTGGGTTTGAGAGGAAAACTGCATAAGGCTAGAGACTCAAAATCTTCCATAAATATACTGGCCACCACAGTGGAGAGGGATGATCCCATGGTTGTACCTCGGTCTATTCATAACAGACCCCCTTAAAGGTGAATAAAGTACAGGAGAGGTAGATCTTGATAAGGTTAAGAGTTTCAGGGTCAACGAGGTTGGCGATAAGGGTAAGGGCTTCCGCTATTGGAATTTTGGTGAAAATAGATACTACATCAAAGTTCACCATAAGGTCGTCATCATTGAGGTGAATAGTCCAGGTTTTATTGATGAAATCCGTGGAATCTTTGATAAATGAGGAGGTAAGATATATTGTTACAGTTTGTAGCCACGTCTCTCTCTGGTTTGTGTTTCAATATTGATATGTATATCCATAATTGATAACTATTATTAAATTGTTATATTTCCATAAAATATAATAAGCACAACAAGAGGCACCCATTACATGTTATAATCAAACTTAGGAGACAAGATGTCTATTCATCATTTGTGAAATGTCACTATAATTATTGTCTTCCTAATGAAAAGAAAAAGAAAAGAAAAAATACATTAATGTTTATCATTAATAAATAGAAATGTGAAAATACTTAAAACGATTTTTTTATTATATTTTTATAAAATTTATAAACAAAAACTAAATAAGATAATTTTTTTAATATACTTTTATAAAATTTGTATTTATAGAGATTTAATCCCTCTTAAAGTTTTAATACATATTTGAATTGGGTTTTTAACTTTCCTTAAAAAAAAAAAATGGATATTGTATTTATTTCTTTCTTTGGGGTTTTTTGCAAGATCTTGAAGATCACTAATTCTAATGCTTGAGAAATAAAGGGTTAAAGTCGATCCTCAACAAAATCAAAAGGCATGAATACGAGTATAAAACTTTGTTAATTATTTATTAAACATGAAGTTGAAAATGTCATCGTTTGGGATCATCCTCACATCAAATCTCATACTTACAACGAGAAGGAGAAATTCCTCAACTTGCTATGCATAAAGTAAATTCAAACCATTAGGGTCCTATTTATTTCAATGTTATTTCAAAAAAATTTGGCACAAGTTTGGTTCATTACAATGTAATAATGATAAATGGTTATGAAATGAGAGTCATTAAGTTGATTTAATGGTGTTGTATGTGTAATGTTTTTGATTTAATGGTGTTGTATGTGTAGTGTTTTGAATCATTATATATGATTAAATTATTTTATCAATGTTCATGAAGCAATATAATACGTAGGTTGTGGGGTTGTTTATTTAATCGATGAATTTTTAGCAATATTTTTTATTTATTTTTTATTTTTTATGTTGATGTAGTAGATAAGTTTTTAGTGGCTTTTACTTTTATTATTTCTTGTATTTATGTGGAGACCGACCCCAAGATCTATGTGAAACTCAAAGCACTCAATCACTAAAGCTAACCCACTGATGTTTTTGTATTTTTACTTTTACATTATGAATGTTAACTTTTCTACCATTTTAGTTTATTAGTGTTATACTACATTACACATCTCACATTTCATCTATATAGCATTGCAGTGTGCACCTTACTTCTGGGTGCAATGAACATTTTGAAAAGTGTTGAAGTAAATACTAGATTTGAATATTAAATTATCTTTTATCATTTTCGTTCATTATTTTGGATCTTATAATGTTGTCAAATTTTGAAGGGTTTAGTGAGAGGTTTCATCTATATAGCATTGCAGTGTGCACCTTACTTCTAGGTGCAATGAACATTTTGAAAATTGTTGAAGTAAATACTATATTTGAATATTGAATTATCTTTTAAAGGGTCTAGTGAAAGGTTAGAGAGACAAGGAATAAGTATATGAGCTTCAAGTGGAGTTCAGCAATATAATTACCATTCATAAGAACATCAAAATTATTAGGTGCAATTTCTCTAAAATAGAAATAAAATCTACATGGTGTACACTTTATGTCTAACATTTGTCCAAAAATATAAGACCACTTGGAATATTGCATCTAGAATTAGAGAAATAAAATCTACATGGTGTATACTTTATGTCTAACATTTGTCCAAAAATATAAGACAACCTGGAATATTGCATCTAGAATTTACATATTGAAGACAAATAATAATCCTAAAAACTTGTTCTTTTATTAATTTATACATGGAGAAATCTTTATCCTTAATTGAATTTTGTTCTTGTATTAATTTATATATTAATTTAATAGTGAAGAAGAATAACAATCCTAAAAACTTAATTTATAGAGAAATCTTTATCCTTAATTAAATTTTGTATTAATTTATATTAATTTGTATATTAATGTATGGATAAATGTTTATTTTTAATTGAATTTAGAATGGGTGGTTGGGAAGCTCCCTCGGTCCCTACTTTGAAGATTTTTCTAATAAATCTTAATAATTTATATATTAATTCATATATCTCTACACAAGCTATAAATCTTTATTTTGGAATATTGATATAATAAGGTGATTGTGTAGAATATCAAGAAACATCAAGATTACCTGCATTTATCTTTTGTGTTATTGTTGGAATGTTGAAAAAAATGAAGTAGTCTCCTGCAGATATGGCTACTCTTTGTTTCGCTTAATGTTTGCCTCATGAACCCATGTATCCTAAGTTCTTGAGGCAAGCAAGGTGGACGAGGTTAAAAGAATTGGCCTGAGATTGGGATTTTTGGTCGACGAGGTTAAAAGAATTGGCCTGAGATTGGGATTTTTGGTCGACGAGGTTAAAAGACGGGCAATGGCCGTAGAGATGACGGCGGCGGCGGCACGAGGAGGCAGAGTAAGCTATGGGTCAGGAGTGGGAGAGGGATCGTCGTCCTCTCACGGAGGAGGGAATGCAATGCAGGCGTGGTGGGAAGGAATTGCCAGAGCCCGCGCTGCAATCGACTCTCTTGACTCCATTGTCGGACCCCTGCAATCGGCAGAATCGCTCAAGGAATCCGACAGGCCTGCCAGAGGCCTCCTTGACAGCCAGGAGGTTGCCCAGGCTGTCTCCGCCGCTTTCCAGTCCGCCTCCTCTGGCTCCGCCTCCGATCGCCTCTGCCACTGGCTCTACGACACCTTTCTCTCCTCCGACCCCGATTTGCAGCTCGTCGTTCTTAGGTATGTCCCTATTCTTGCCGGAATCTATCTCTCCCGCCTTGTCTCCGACACCCATTCCCTCCGTGAGCCCCTCGCCGGATTCGAGGCCGTCCTGCTGGCTCTATATTCCGGCGAAGTGAAGGCCAGGGGCGGCAGGCCTCTGCTCCTCCACATTCCTGACCTGGCCCAACCCTCCCTCTACCACGCCCCCCGCAATCCTCTTCCACACGACCTCTCACCCAACCCTTTTGTTGGGCAGCTTTCCGCCCCCCTGGAGCCTCAGGCCGCCGTGAAATCAACCAAGAGGGCTTCCATTGTCGGGGTCGCTCTCGATCTCTTCTACAGGAAGGTTGCCGTCATGCCCGCCGGGCCCAAGATCGACATGTGCCACTTTGTTCAGGGCTGGGCCGGCCAGAATTGCTCTTGTGCCCGAAGATTCGATGATCAGATCCACGAAGGGCCGCAGGCAGACTTGTCTGTTTCTAATTGCCAAGAGGGGGAAGAGATTGCAGAAAATATTAGCCCCGTTGACAGAGCCCTAATCGATGGAATCACCAAATTCAGTATCCATGATGACATTGCCTCTGCAAATGGCAGCCCTGCGAGGTATCATCATCAAGATAGCTTCTCCTCATCAGATGGGCCGATGGATGATTGTAGTATCAAGGGTGCGAGAATTCCCCTCCCATGGGAGCTTCTACAGCCGATCCTGAGGATCTTGGGACACTGCCTTCTGGCTCCTCTTAATCCACAGGAAGTCAAGGATGCTGCTTCGTCTGCGGCGCGGGTGCTCTTCGCCAGAGTCTCGCATGATCTGGTCCCTGAAGCAATTCTGGCCACCAGGAGTCTCATAAGGTTGGACATATCTACCCGGGCTAATGCGATGGCCGCTGCCGCTGCCAATGCTGCAAGCAATACCAATACACCGACCAAGCACAAGAAGCCTGAGGTCTTCCTGGCGTCTAGATGAGTGTTCTCTGTGCTTTGTTTATTTTACTGTATGATGCTTTGCAGATCCCTGCCTGATTTGTTTCATTCCTATTTACGATTGGCATAAATATATGAAAGGCAAGAAGCTTTCAGGCTTCAGCAAATGAATTTTCTACAGTGCAGCATTTTGTTTAACAGAATGGCTTGCTTCCAGTCTGTTATGTAATTGTCTGAATTAGACAATGCCCGACCATGTCAAATTGTCGACAGTCCATGCATTAAGCTTTTCTTTGTCTTTAGAGCGTTTTCTAAATTCACATGGTTATTTCTAAAGCATGCCAGATTGTTTCCAGCAAAGGCTTATTCGGGGATCATCAATAGGGTAATGGAATTGTGCTAGTTTCTCTCCGTTAGATGGTTTAACTGCAGCACAGGATGAGTCTTAAGTGCAAGATGTTTTATTCGTTACAATGTTTCTGATTAAAGTGTTTGTAAACTGACACTATTTAATTCACCATTTGATAGGGGAATTCTGCAATTTACAGATCTAGTTACATTCATCTGTGATGATAAAAGAAATTTTGTTTAGAAGTTGAAAGAAAGCAACAACTAAGGATTTTTCTGAAGTTCTTGCTAATAGCCAATTTCAAAGCTATTTAGACTCATTTCCATTGTCTTGTATTACACAGGAAGGTGAAGCATGTTTCTGAGCATTTCTATCTTAGGATTGATACTCATAACATTGTTTTCAGCAAATATTTATTAGGAGATCATCGCAGGGATACACAATAAACCCAAAAATCACCAAATTCCCATGGCATACGTCATACCATCTACAGTCATAATATAGGAGTTAACCATGATTCAAATTAAATTCAACTTTACAATAAAAAGAATAAAAATAGAGGAGGTATTCCCTTACAACAAGCAGCCCCAACCCATCCAAACCTTCCTAGTTATCTTCTATCAGATATCAAATACGAATAGCTGTTGGTAACATTTTCCGCAACTTGGAATTTTCTGATTTGATACGCTAGTAGTTCTCTATTACAACGTTTAGTTTTAACTTATTAAAGTGTCATTCTCATCCTAATATATGTTCACTATGTTACAAAAATAGCTATTTAATCCTATCCTATCTTCATGCAACTACTTATCCACAGTTTGTTAAGTTTGCACATGCAACTTAGTTTCACTATTCAAATGTATTTCTGCATCATTCTCCCCTGGTTGAATGAATTTGAATGTCGTCCTTCAAGGACATCCACAACTTTCCATCTTTTCATTTTCTTTCCCTTCATTGATCGAACCATTTCACACAACACATCACATACCCAATTACGTCTTTGCTGTTATCATCAACAACTCGCAATGCTCTGCCGCATGCAGCCAGAATCATCTTCGCTGCAGGAAGTCTTCTTTACACATGTCTTCAGCAATATATTTAGTATTTACTCTCTCATCTCGAAACTACTTACTCCCAATCACCACTTTGCTGATTCCACAACCCCCTACATGCACTCTGTCCACTCTTTGGAAGACCAGTCTTGTCATTGCAACCTTTCATGCCGAACTTCTCTCGCATCTTTTCATCCAACTCATCAAATTCCTCTTCCAAGACTCGTGACAATTGACAGAAAAAATGACTAAAATTTGACCAATTAAAATAAATGCTTACCTTGATTACATTTCAAAAAATAAACCAATCACTCCAAAGAACTCTTGTACACGTCACTTCAGGGCTTCATCATTTCTTCTCATTATTCTCTTAGTAGCTATCTTGCTACAATATCACACAAAAGAAACAAATAATCAATGTTCTCCTTTCAACTTTGACACACTCAACTCCAGACAGATATTGGTTCGACTCATTTCAGAATTTAGCAATCATGGACATGATCAGTCCACTCAACTTTCTTTGGAGGAAGCACAAGCAATGATTCAATGGTCTTAAAGTTTCTGATTTTTACTCAAACTATCTTACACACTTTTGACTTAGGGCTATGGAGTAGGCCTAAAGTCATCAAATTCCTTTTCCAAGAATCATGACAATTGATAGAAAAATGACTAAAATTTGACCAATCATATAAATGCTCACCTTGGTTACATTTTCAGAAACAGGTCAATTAGTGATGGCCCTTGTCTTCTTTGCATCCAACTCTGAATTGCCACGTTTTTTTTTCTAAACTGAAACGGTTATATTTTGTATTAAAGGGAAGCTGTGGCTGCACCGGACAGAGATTTATACGAAACAAAATAGAGAGAGCCTGAATCTCCTGGGGTTTAAGAACCCCCAAAATATAAAAAAATTACATACTTGCTTAGCTATACTTGCAGTCTTCTCTACAATACTATAAATCCTTATACTATATGTCCTTATGAACTGGCCTAGCAACAAAACACATTTACATTGCATAAAAATCTGGGAATTTAGAAGACAGCATGCTCCTTGAGGGCTTCCTTCTTGATGTCCAAATTCTTGTTTTCAGCTGCATTTTCTCCTGGTACCTGCTGGACAGTTTCCTCATCTTTAACCAATACTCTGCCTGATGCAACTGAAGCCTTGGGAAAAGAGGCCATGGATTGAGAATTCCTAGCAAATCCCAAAATCAGCTGATAATGCATGTTGCTGTCTGCTGTCAGTTTTTGAATTTGCTTGTCTTAGTTTTCCACTTTAGCTACTATCTCTGCATTTTTGAGTGTTTGAGACTGTAAGTGAGAGGTCAACATTCTGTTAGAGTGGTCCAGAGCAGCCTGAAAATCAACCATCTGGAAAACTATTTGTCTCTGAGTCCTTTGAAGGTCTCTTATTGCGCAAGGGATGCACCTGCTCAAGTGCCTTGGTCTGTCCATTCTCCACATTAACAAACCACCTGCACCCAGATAACTTTCAAATGCAGTCCAAAAACTCAAATGTTGGAAACCATAGCAGCCAAAAAACCTCTCCAACATCAGACTAAGGAAAGACACAGGCCGAGACCAGACCAGACTGTTCAATACTGAAATCCGATATACATAGAAACTGCTGCTTAACCTTATCCCACCTTTACTGAATGCCTCCATCTTTTCAGGGATAAATGCTGTCCCACCACTGTGCTGGAAGTATGATGGATAGGGTACAATGGAAGGATTCCGAGTTAATTCTGTTAAGTTTTTACTGTTGTTATTAGATTATTTCCAAATTACATGAGCATTCAATGCATTTCCAAAACAATAGCATAAAGAGGATCACTGAAAGAAACACAATCACAAGGTACGCAACATTTTGTCCTGGGAAATCCTCATGGGGGAGAAAACCCAGCAAAAACTTCCTCAATAATAGATTGCCAATACAATGCCAAGACTAAGACCAAAACACAAGGAATAAACCAAGACTGAGCATGCGCCTCTTTTCTCCTTCCTCCTGCAACTGCAAATGCCTTCAAGATATGCACACTAGATGAGTGAGTGTGTGAGTGTGTAAGTGAGGCACCATCCTCACATATAAATACTAGATGAGGAGGCGCTAGGGTTATGTGACATGTCTCTTCACATGGTAGGGCCGACTTCTTCTAGAAGTGGTTAAAACCACTTTATAAACACTAGGAACCGACTTTACAAATACCACCATATAAATATGGTTTGACCAATCCACAAAAGGGGATTTGATTTTATACAAGACCTGACATGATAAATCCGCAAAAGGGGATTTGATCTATAAGATAATAACTCAAAATTAATTAGAATTGTTGAAATTAGTGCAGCTGCAAGAGCCATTCTCCGGAGGATGGCTAAGACCCTAGCTGAGTTCTAGGGCCCCCAGTACACTCCTGGGGTTCTTGGTCTATAGGACCATGCAGTAAGTCTCTAGATGTTATAGGGCCCCTGGATGTGTTCCAGGAAATCCTTGCTCTGTGCTTGGATTGATCCTTGGATGTGTTCCTTGGTGGTTGATGATGTAAGTCCCTAGATGTGTTCTAGGGCCCCTTGATGTGTTCCAGGGAATCCTTGCTTGGTGCTTGGATTGATCCTTGGATGTGTTCCTTGGTGGTTGATGATATAAGTCCCTAGATGTGTTCTAGGGCCCTTGGATGTGTTCCAGGG
>JZKD02S1887334.1:199822-217903 GCA_000966675.3 Picea glauca | reverse complement strand
TCTTTCAACTTGTCATTTATCATATTCCATATAGTCCACATGATGAACTAATGTGAAGAATTATGCTTCATAAGTTTCTATTGGTCTACCATTTTGTCTAACTACATGGAAGTCCCACACCTGTTGGTGTTTGTATTCATCTAACAAGTATTGAATTCTAAAGGTTTCCTTGAACATCTCCAAGATAAGTTGTAAGGGAGTAAATTTCAACTTATTCTCTTCATTTACGCACCATAATAGAGCTTCTCCTTTGAGGAGACTCAGTGTTATCTGTGCCTTTTTCTCTGTAGAGCATGTCTTAAAATGGAGTCCCCTCTTAACACCCATCACCTAAGCTTTTGTTGCTTGTCCCCCATCTTGGTCTATGAACTCAAGTAATTTGGATTTTTGAACCTCTTTCATAATATCTACTAGTTCTCTTTTCTCATTAGCATTGGACAAAAGGTCCCGGTCATGTCTTTGTTTATACTCCAACTTCCTCTCTCGACCTTGATCTATATTTGGATTTTGACCTTGGCTAGCAACCCAACCTTCAAAAATGTTAGTCATTTCTCCTAGGGAATGTAGTATGGCCTACTCGATTAGGGTTCCAACCTCAGTAGGGACTTGTGGTTGCCTTCAACGCTTAGGGTCCATGGGTACTCCTAAAAGTTATAAGCAATTTTCAATTCTATGTTTTAGTTTTCATGGATAAAACTTCCTATTATGAAGAAACAAGTAGCAGGAGCTAACACAACGATTCCTATTATTTTTCAAGGTTAAGTGAAAATCAAAGTTGTCCTTATTCTCACATTGTGTATGTGTTTGTGCAACCTATATTTTGTATGTGATTATTATCCCATATGTCTCATAATTGCCAAGCCTATGTTATTAGTTTAGGATTTAACAATCAAGATATTATGTCTTGTGGCATTACACATATTAATAATAAACCATGTATGTGCATACACATAATTTAATCCATTTCCTATCACTAATATAAAAATAGAGAAGAGAGGAAAAGAAGAAGATGAGACACATATTATGGAGGTCCAACAAGATAAGTTTCAAATCTCCCTTCCTCGTGCATCACTAACTCTAATGCACTCCACCTAGGGTTTTTGTAATTTCTTGTGTTGACTCGGGCCTGTACTGATCCAGGAGGATTCAAAACGCTAAAAAATATCCAGGAGGATCTAGAATGCTCAAAAATCAATATTTTGAAATGCTAATGAAAATTACTTCATTGTTTAGATCTCGACGAGAGCTTTCCAACGCAATTTGAATGGGCTCAAACAAAGTTCGTATGAGAAAGTTATGGTTGTTTGAAGTTTTCAAGATAAATGTGGAAAAATCAAACGAGGGTGCCATGTGGCAGGCCCACGGGATGCCAAGTGGTCATCCATACAACAGTTAGGATGATGCCATGATGACATCATCAAGATGATGTGGCAGCATGACAAAGTGACACATGTCACCCAGATTCAACATATTTGGCACACATGTGGACCAGTAAAAATGTACCACGTCTCATCTGTACGGATGACATGGAATTCGTACAATGACATGGAAAGTACAATTAGTAGGGTGACATGGGCCAATGGATGAGCACTAAGTGGTAGATCCATACAGAAAGGTGGTAGATGATATGGTGCTGACGCAGGCAACATGTGGACCAACCAAAGACTGCCATGTGGCACTCTCTGATTGACCAATAATGGCTAAGGGATAATAAAAATGGTTGGGTCAAATGGGATTCAAACTCATGACCTCCAAAAGAATATTCCAAAGTCTTAACTATACCCTTTTTCCAATGCGCCACATGCAACTCATGTTACAACTAACAAACAATATATTATTTAAAGTGTAACCAAGCAACCCAAGCATATAGGGCCACGGTTAGGCCACCCACGCCTATATAAACCTAGCTTCGGACAGAGTATGAAGATTATAGTCCGTGCCAAGTTGTGGCATAAAAATTCAAGCTAGTTGCAAAAATTTTATTGTTTTGTGTGCAAGAGATGTCCCTAGTTTTGGGTTTGTCTCGTTTTCTGTGCTATTGAGTTCTTTGAGAAAGGTATAGAGTGTTTATACTCATTTTTCTCAGAATTTTGAGAGGAATCTGTGTTGATTTTTCTATATGAGATAATATGAGATGATATATGATAGATACATTCTTACAATGACGAGTTTTCCATATATAGAGAACATATGGAGACTATCCATGAAGGGATGAGTCCCTTGGATAATAAATAACTATTTATTATTATTATTACTTATTATATATATTATTTAATAATCAATAATTATATTATTAATTATTGATATAGGAGAATGTCTTCCCGATGTTGTCCAAACATCAACACTCCCTCTCAACGAGGGAGGCATTCTACATCATGCCAAGTTTGTCTTTGAAGTATATAAACTTCACCCTAGAATCATGACACCTATCTATCAGTCCTTGGAGATGTCTCTCTCCCACCTGAATCGAGGGGAAACTTGATCCCAATGGATGTCAGTGGCCTCCCACATATTCCAACTGCCTCATTTTGACAGTTTTCCAGTTTGGCAGTTTTTTCCTAGTTTTCGGGTCCCTGAATTCCGTGGCCGTTTTGAGGCCCTAAACAACGTTTTTAGGGCTCAGGAGAGCACGGGGAGGAGTGGAGGATAAAGAGGTTTTTGGTTTAGGTTTGTTGGCTAAGCGGAAGGCTTGGTTAATGTGGGAGAGAGAGTAGCCATTGGACAATAGGGCTTTGGTTAAATGGGCCTTTTCCTCAACGAGGAATTGAGGAGCAAATATGCGAAGGGCTCGAGTGACCAAGATTTTAAGGACAACATATTTTTGAGCTGGGTGATGGTGGGAGTTGGCATTGAGATATTTGTTAGTGTGAGTTTTGTTCCTATAGACTTGGTGGGAGAGAGAGCCATCAACAAGACGAGAGATTAGAACATCCAGAAAGGGAATCGAGTTGTCTCTTTGGGTTTCCATCGTGAATTGGATGTGAGGGGAGAGGTAATTAATATGATTAAACAAGGAGACCAGGTTGGAATAACCATGAGGCCATATAAAAAAAGTGTCATTTACAAAACAAAATGAGCATTTGGGTTTGAGAGGAAAACTGCATAAGGCTAGAGACTCAAAATCTTCCATAAATATACTGGCCACCACAGTGGAGAGGGATGATCCCATGGTTGTACCTCGGTCTATTCATAACAGACCCCCTTAAAGGTGAATAAAGTACAGGAGAGGTAGATCTTGATAAGGTTAAGAGTTTCAGGGTCAACGAGGTTGGCGATAAGGGTAAGGGCTTCCGCTATTGGAATTTTGGTGAAAATAGATACTACATCAAAGTTCACCATAAGGTCGTCATCATTGAGGTGAATAGTCCAGGTTTTATTGATGAAATCCGTGGAATCTTTGATAAATGAGGAGGTAAGATATATTGTTACAGTTTGTAGCCACGTCTCTCTCTGGTTTGTGTTTCAATATTGATATGTATATCCATAATTGATAACTATTATTAAATTGTTATATTTCCATAAAATATAATAAGCACAACAAGAGGCACCCATTACATGTTATAATCAAACTTAGGAGACAAGATGTCTATTCATCATTTGTGAAATGTCACTATAATTATTGTCTTCCTAATGAAAAGAAAAAGAAAAGAAAAAATACATTAATGTTTATCATTAATAAATAGAAATGTGAAAATACTTAAAACGATTTTTTTATTATATTTTTATAAAATTTATAAACAAAAACTAAATAAGATAATTTTTTTAATATACTTTTATAAAATTTGTATTTATAGAGATTTAATCCCTCTTAAAGTTTTAATACATATTTGAATTGGGTTTTTAACTTTCCTTAAAAAAAAAAAATGGATATTGTATTTATTTCTTTCTTTGGGGTTTTTTGCAAGATCTTGAAGATCACTAATTCTAATGCTTGAGAAATAAAGGGTTAAAGTCGATCCTCAACAAAATCAAAAGGCATGAATACGAGTATAAAACTTTGTTAATTATTTATTAAACATGAAGTTGAAAATGTCATCGTTTGGGATCATCCTCACATCAAATCTCATACTTACAACGAGAAGGAGAAATTCCTCAACTTGCTATGCATAAAGTAAATTCAAACCATTAGGGTCCTATTTATTTCAATGTTATTTCAAAAAAATTTGGCACAAGTTTGGTTCATTACAATGTAATAATGATAAATGGTTATGAAATGAGAGTCATTAAGTTGATTTAATGGTGTTGTATGTGTAATGTTTTTGATTTAATGGTGTTGTATGTGTAGTGTTTTGAATCATTATATATGATTAAATTATTTTATCAATGTTCATGAAGCAATATAATACGTAGGTTGTGGGGTTGTTTATTTAATCGATGAATTTTTAGCAATATTTTTTATTTATTTTTTATTTTTTATGTTGATGTAGTAGATAAGTTTTTAGTGGCTTTTACTTTTATTATTTCTTGTATTTATGTGGAGACCGACCCCAAGATCTATGTGAAACTCAAAGCACTCAATCACTAAAGCTAACCCACTGATGTTTTTGTATTTTTACTTTTACATTATGAATGTTAACTTTTCTACCATTTTAGTTTATTAGTGTTATACTACATTACACATCTCACATTTCATCTATATAGCATTGCAGTGTGCACCTTACTTCTGGGTGCAATGAACATTTTGAAAAGTGTTGAAGTAAATACTAGATTTGAATATTAAATTATCTTTTATCATTTTCGTTCATTATTTTGGATCTTATAATGTTGTCAAATTTTGAAGGGTTTAGTGAGAGGTTTCATCTATATAGCATTGCAGTGTGCACCTTACTTCTAGGTGCAATGAACATTTTGAAAATTGTTGAAGTAAATACTATATTTGAATATTGAATTATCTTTTAAAGGGTCTAGTGAAAGGTTAGAGAGACAAGGAATAAGTATATGAGCTTCAAGTGGAGTTCAGCAATATAATTACCATTCATAAGAACATCAAAATTATTAGGTGCAATTTCTCTAAAATAGAAATAAAATCTACATGGTGTACACTTTATGTCTAACATTTGTCCAAAAATATAAGACCACTTGGAATATTGCATCTAGAATTAGAGAAATAAAATCTACATGGTGTATACTTTATGTCTAACATTTGTCCAAAAATATAAGACAACCTGGAATATTGCATCTAGAATTTACATATTGAAGACAAATAATAATCCTAAAAACTTGTTCTTTTATTAATTTATACATGGAGAAATCTTTATCCTTAATTGAATTTTGTTCTTGTATTAATTTATATATTAATTTAATAGTGAAGAAGAATAACAATCCTAAAAACTTAATTTATAGAGAAATCTTTATCCTTAATTAAATTTTGTATTAATTTATATTAATTTGTATATTAATGTATGGATAAATGTTTATTTTTAATTGAATTTAGAATGGGTGGTTGGGAAGCTCCCTCGGTCCCTACTTTGAAGATTTTTCTAATAAATCTTAATAATTTATATATTAATTCATATATCTCTACACAAGCTATAAATCTTTATTTTGGAATATTGATATAATAAGGTGATTGTGTAGAATATCAAGAAACATCAAGATTACCTGCATTTATCTTTTGTGTTATTGTTGGAATGTTGAAAAAAATGAAGTAGTCTCCTGCAGATATGGCTACTCTTTGTTTCGCTTAATGTTTGCCTCATGAACCCATGTATCCTAAGTTCTTGAGGCAAGCAAGGTGGACGAGGTTAAAAGAATTGGCCTGAGATTGGGATTTTTGGTCGACGAGGTTAAAAGAATTGGCCTGAGATTGGGATTTTTGGTCGACGAGGTTAAAAGACGGGCAATGGCCGTAGAGATGACGGCGGCGGCGGCACGAGGAGGCAGAGTAAGCTATGGGTCAGGAGTGGGAGAGGGATCGTCGTCCTCTCACGGAGGAGGGAATGCAATGCAGGCGTGGTGGGAAGGAATTGCCAGAGCCCGCGCTGCAATCGACTCTCTTGACTCCATTGTCGGACCCCTGCAATCGGCAGAATCGCTCAAGGAATCCGACAGGCCTGCCAGAGGCCTCCTTGACAGCCAGGAGGTTGCCCAGGCTGTCTCCGCCGCTTTCCAGTCCGCCTCCTCTGGCTCCGCCTCCGATCGCCTCTGCCACTGGCTCTACGACACCTTTCTCTCCTCCGACCCCGATTTGCAGCTCGTCGTTCTTAGGTATGTCCCTATTCTTGCCGGAATCTATCTCTCCCGCCTTGTCTCCGACACCCATTCCCTCCGTGAGCCCCTCGCCGGATTCGAGGCCGTCCTGCTGGCTCTATATTCCGGCGAAGTGAAGGCCAGGGGCGGCAGGCCTCTGCTCCTCCACATTCCTGACCTGGCCCAACCCTCCCTCTACCACGCCCCCCGCAATCCTCTTCCACACGACCTCTCACCCAACCCTTTTGTTGGGCAGCTTTCCGCCCCCCTGGAGCCTCAGGCCGCCGTGAAATCAACCAAGAGGGCTTCCATTGTCGGGGTCGCTCTCGATCTCTTCTACAGGAAGGTTGCCGTCATGCCCGCCGGGCCCAAGATCGACATGTGCCACTTTGTTCAGGGCTGGGCCGGCCAGAATTGCTCTTGTGCCCGAAGATTCGATGATCAGATCCACGAAGGGCCGCAGGCAGACTTGTCTGTTTCTAATTGCCAAGAGGGGGAAGAGATTGCAGAAAATATTAGCCCCGTTGACAGAGCCCTAATCGATGGAATCACCAAATTCAGTATCCATGATGACATTGCCTCTGCAAATGGCAGCCCTGCGAGGTATCATCATCAAGATAGCTTCTCCTCATCAGATGGGCCGATGGATGATTGTAGTATCAAGGGTGCGAGAATTCCCCTCCCATGGGAGCTTCTACAGCCGATCCTGAGGATCTTGGGACACTGCCTTCTGGCTCCTCTTAATCCACAGGAAGTCAAGGATGCTGCTTCGTCTGCGGCGCGGGTGCTCTTCGCCAGAGTCTCGCATGATCTGGTCCCTGAAGCAATTCTGGCCACCAGGAGTCTCATAAGGTTGGACATATCTACCCGGGCTAATGCGATGGCCGCTGCCGCTGCCAATGCTGCAAGCAATACCAATACACCGACCAAGCACAAGAAGCCTGAGGTCTTCCTGGCGTCTAGATGAGTGTTCTCTGTGCTTTGTTTATTTTACTGTATGATGCTTTGCAGATCCCTGCCTGATTTGTTTCATTCCTATTTACGATTGGCATAAATATATGAAAGGCAAGAAGCTTTCAGGCTTCAGCAAATGAATTTTCTACAGTGCAGCATTTTGTTTAACAGAATGGCTTGCTTCCAGTCTGTTATGTAATTGTCTGAATTAGACAATGCCCGACCATGTCAAATTGTCGACAGTCCATGCATTAAGCTTTTCTTTGTCTTTAGAGCGTTTTCTAAATTCACATGGTTATTTCTAAAGCATGCCAGATTGTTTCCAGCAAAGGCTTATTCGGGGATCATCAATAGGGTAATGGAATTGTGCTAGTTTCTCTCCGTTAGATGGTTTAACTGCAGCACAGGATGAGTCTTAAGTGCAAGATGTTTTATTCGTTACAATGTTTCTGATTAAAGTGTTTGTAAACTGACACTATTTAATTCACCATTTGATAGGGGAATTCTGCAATTTACAGATCTAGTTACATTCATCTGTGATGATAAAAGAAATTTTGTTTAGAAGTTGAAAGAAAGCAACAACTAAGGATTTTTCTGAAGTTCTTGCTAATAGCCAATTTCAAAGCTATTTAGACTCATTTCCATTGTCTTGTATTACACAGGAAGGTGAAGCATGTTTCTGAGCATTTCTATCTTAGGATTGATACTCATAACATTGTTTTCAGCAAATATTTATTAGGAGATCATCGCAGGGATACACAATAAACCCAAAAATCACCAAATTCCCATGGCATACGTCATACCATCTACAGTCATAATATAGGAGTTAACCATGATTCAAATTAAATTCAACTTTACAATAAAAAGAATAAAAATAGAGGAGGTATTCCCTTACAACAAGCAGCCCCAACCCATCCAAACCTTCCTAGTTATCTTCTATCAGATATCAAATACGAATAGCTGTTGGTAACATTTTCCGCAACTTGGAATTTTCTGATTTGATACGCTAGTAGTTCTCTATTACAACGTTTAGTTTTAACTTATTAAAGTGTCATTCTCATCCTAATATATGTTCACTATGTTACAAAAATAGCTATTTAATCCTATCCTATCTTCATGCAACTACTTATCCACAGTTTGTTAAGTTTGCACATGCAACTTAGTTTCACTATTCAAATGTATTTCTGCATCATTCTCCCCTGGTTGAATGAATTTGAATGTCGTCCTTCAAGGACATCCACAACTTTCCATCTTTTCATTTTCTTTCCCTTCATTGATCGAACCATTTCACACAACACATCACATACCCAATTACGTCTTTGCTGTTATCATCAACAACTCGCAATGCTCTGCCGCATGCAGCCAGAATCATCTTCGCTGCAGGAAGTCTTCTTTACACATGTCTTCAGCAATATATTTAGTATTTACTCTCTCATCTCGAAACTACTTACTCCCAATCACCACTTTGCTGATTCCACAACCCCCTACATGCACTCTGTCCACTCTTTGGAAGACCAGTCTTGTCATTGCAACCTTTCATGCCGAACTTCTCTCGCATCTTTTCATCCAACTCATCAAATTCCTCTTCCAAGACTCGTGACAATTGACAGAAAAAATGACTAAAATTTGACCAATTAAAATAAATGCTTACCTTGATTACATTTCAAAAAATAAACCAATCACTCCAAAGAACTCTTGTACACGTCACTTCAGGGCTTCATCATTTCTTCTCATTATTCTCTTAGTAGCTATCTTGCTACAATATCACACAAAAGAAACAAATAATCAATGTTCTCCTTTCAACTTTGACACACTCAACTCCAGACAGATATTGGTTCGACTCATTTCAGAATTTAGCAATCATGGACATGATCAGTCCACTCAACTTTCTTTGGAGGAAGCACAAGCAATGATTCAATGGTCTTAAAGTTTCTGATTTTTACTCAAACTATCTTACACACTTTTGACTTAGGGCTATGGAGTAGGCCTAAAGTCATCAAATTCCTTTTCCAAGAATCATGACAATTGATAGAAAAATGACTAAAATTTGACCAATCATATAAATGCTCACCTTGGTTACATTTTCAGAAACAGGTCAATTAGTGATGGCCCTTGTCTTCTTTGCATCCAACTCTGAATTGCCACGTTTTTTTTTCTAAACTGAAACGGTTATATTTTGTATTAAAGGGAAGCTGTGGCTGCACCGGACAGAGATTTATACGAAACAAAATAGAGAGAGCCTGAATCTCCTGGGGTTTAAGAACCCCCAAAATATAAAAAAATTACATACTTGCTTAGCTATACTTGCAGTCTTCTCTACAATACTATAAATCCTTATACTATATGTCCTTATGAACTGGCCTAGCAACAAAACACATTTACATTGCATAAAAATCTGGGAATTTAGAAGACAGCATGCTCCTTGAGGGCTTCCTTCTTGATGTCCAAATTCTTGTTTTCAGCTGCATTTTCTCCTGGTACCTGCTGGACAGTTTCCTCATCTTTAACCAATACTCTGCCTGATGCAACTGAAGCCTTGGGAAAAGAGGCCATGGATTGAGAATTCCTAGCAAATCCCAAAATCAGCTGATAATGCATGTTGCTGTCTGCTGTCAGTTTTTGAATTTGCTTGTCTTAGTTTTCCACTTTAGCTACTATCTCTGCATTTTTGAGTGTTTGAGACTGTAAGTGAGAGGTCAACATTCTGTTAGAGTGGTCCAGAGCAGCCTGAAAATCAACCATCTGGAAAACTATTTGTCTCTGAGTCCTTTGAAGGTCTCTTATTGCGCAAGGGATGCACCTGCTCAAGTGCCTTGGTCTGTCCATTCTCCACATTAACAAACCACCTGCACCCAGATAACTTTCAAATGCAGTCCAAAAACTCAAATGTTGGAAACCATAGCAGCCAAAAAACCTCTCCAACATCAGACTAAGGAAAGACACAGGCCGAGACCAGACCAGACTGTTCAATACTGAAATCCGATATACATAGAAACTGCTGCTTAACCTTATCCCACCTTTACTGAATGCCTCCATCTTTTCAGGGATAAATGCTGTCCCACCACTGTGCTGGAAGTATGATGGATAGGGTACAATGGAAGGATTCCGAGTTAATTCTGTTAAGTTTTTACTGTTGTTATTAGATTATTTCCAAATTACATGAGCATTCAATGCATTTCCAAAACAATAGCATAAAGAGGATCACTGAAAGAAACACAATCACAAGGTACGCAACATTTTGTCCTGGGAAATCCTCATGGGGGAGAAAACCCAGCAAAAACTTCCTCAATAATAGATTGCCAATACAATGCCAAGACTAAGACCAAAACACAAGGAATAAACCAAGACTGAGCATGCGCCTCTTTTCTCCTTCCTCCTGCAACTGCAAATGCCTTCAAGATATGCACACTAGATGAGTGAGTGTGTGAGTGTGTAAGTGAGGCACCATCCTCACATATAAATACTAGATGAGGAGGCGCTAGGGTTATGTGACATGTCTCTTCACATGGTAGGGCCGACTTCTTCTAGAAGTGGTTAAAACCACTTTATAAACACTAGGAACCGACTTTACAAATACCACCATATAAATATGGTTTGACCAATCCACAAAAGGGGATTTGATTTTATACAAGACCTGACATGATAAATCCGCAAAAGGGGATTTGATCTATAAGATAATAACTCAAAATTAATTAGAATTGTTGAAATTAGTGCAGCTGCAAGAGCCATTCTCCGGAGGATGGCTAAGACCCTAGCTGAGTTCTAGGGCCCCCAGTACACTCCTGGGGTTCTTGGTCTATAGGACCATGCAGTAAGTCTCTAGATGTTATAGGGCCCCTGGATGTGTTCCAGGAAATCCTTGCTCTGTGCTTGGATTGATCCTTGGATGTGTTCCTTGGTGGTTGATGATGTAAGTCCCTAGATGTGTTCTAGGGCCCCTTGATGTGTTCCAGGGAATCCTTGCTTGGTGCTTGGATTGATCCTTGGATGTGTTCCTTGGTGGTTGATGATATAAGTCCCTAGATGTGTTCTAGGGCCCTTGGATGTGTTCCAGGGAATCCTTGCTTAAACGCTTGGGTTGATCCTTGGTCTTGTACCTTGGTGGATAAGACCCTAGATGTGTTCTAGGGCTCCCAGATGTGTTCTGGGGTAATCTTGTCTGGGACCAGGTGGTTCTTGGTTGAGTACCAAGGTGTGATGATGTGTGATCTTCTTCTTCTCTCCCGATATGGTCCATGAGACCTAGGAGCAGCTACGAAGATGGACATGACAACGTCATTGATGTTTCATCTTATGTAGGGATAATAAGAGCTTATAAGTTATCATGAGACTTACGTGGACAGTTTTCCATTGAAGAAGACCCCTTTGACTTTCTCTGGTAGCCTCCTCTTGCTTGAGCCTCGTTCCCCTCCTTGATTAATGTGGTGTTGGTCTTCTTTAGTCAATTTGACTTAATTGACTTTTAATTAATTTTTTTATTAATTAATTATTAATTATCTTTTATTATTTTTATTTTAATTATTAGGTTTTTAATTAAACCTAACCCTAACTCTTCCTTTACTATAAAAGGAACCTCACCCCTCACTCTCACATTACATTTACACATCCTCATTTCCCTTGGTCTGATTTTGCTGCGACTACCTTAGTTTGGTCTCTTTGTTTGGGTGTGGCCTCCTTGAAGGCATCTCTTTCCCTTGCTGTTTTTGGTGCGGCTTACTCTTGCTCAGTTCTGTTTTGGTGTGGCCTACTTGGAGGGTTTCTTCTAGGGCTGGTTGAAGGCTCAGCCCTCTGGTGTCTTGATCCTCTCTTACTGATTGAAGGTGCGATCTCCTTAGGCCTCTCCCTCTTGCTGGCTATGAGCTTTATTGCTGGTTTCTTTGCCGGGTTAAGGTGATGCGGACCTTCCTCTCGCTGGTTAAGGTGCCACGACCTCCTTGTCCCTCTTCAAGCTGTCGCTAGTTACCCTAAGGCTACCGCTGTCTCCTATGCAGCTTTGGCTCTTCTTCTAAGCTTGCCGTACCTCTCTCTCCTTGGCTGCTGTCTCTTACTTTGGATGCCGCTGGTGTTCTCTTTGTGTGGTTGTCATCACTGTCTTTTAGGGTCTGATAGGACAGCCTTAAGTCTCAATTTTAAGCTGCCTACTTGATATACCAACCCTATAAGTTTTGGCAGATTTTGATTGGGATTTTTCAGGCTTCATATCAGCATATCAGTTTTTGGTATTTGGGGTTTCATATCAGTTTTTGGTATTTGGGTTTTCATATCAGTTTTGGCATTTGGGGTTTCATATCAACTTTGAGTTCTTTGGGGTTTCTATATCAGGCTTTGCTTGCTGATTGTTCTTGGATTTCTTCTTGGCACACTGTCGACATAAATCATGATGGGATCAAACCCTTACAGCCTTTACTGAGCATACAGAAAAGAGGTCAACATCTAACTCCTAAGGTAAATCTGTTCTTTGTTTGATCAAGGTAATGTTCAGTTAACTTTGCTAATTATCAGATCTATTCATGCTACTGTTCATAATTGTTTTATTACTAATGATTAGAGCCGTTCATGTTCAAACTTAGCTTAGAAATGATTTCTATATGTTCAGATCTATTGCTTAATTTCTGTGATTGATCTACTTCAGAATTTTTTGTTTTGTTTGCTGATCTATATCTACAGTAGTGAATAAATTTAAAAGAATACTGCTGTTCTAGTTTTCCCTTGAAATTCTAACAAGAATATTCTTCGAAGTTACAATATTTCAACACTCCCCCTTAACGAGAAGGGTATTATACTGACATGACCCAATACAACATCATCAAGAGAAGGAGAGGGCGACATCATCATTGACATCTGGAACACTAATTAGCACATCTATAAATCATCGAAAGTTTTTCTCATCATCAATATCATCATCGTTTACAACATGGAGCTGGAGTAATATCATCATCATCATCATCATCAACATGAAGCTGAAACATCAACATCAATAGCACGAAGCTAGAACAACAACATCATCCACAACATGAGGGTGGAACAACATCATCAACAACACGAAATTGGAACAACAACATCACCAACAACACGAAGTTGGAACAACAACAACATGAAATTGGAATAACAACATCATCCACAACACGAGGTTGGAACAACAACATCATCAACACACGAGGTTGGAACAACAACATCATCAACATGTGGCAACAAAATGAGGCAGGTGTATCAACAATAACATTTGTGGTACTCTAACAGATCGTCCTTACCAGACCTTTAGGATCTGCCCAGGAATCATAAGATTCCCTATGATATAAAATCCTAACAAGCTACCACGTGGTACTCTGACAGACCGTCCTTACCGGATCTGCCTAGGAATCATAAGATTCCCTAGGATATAAAATCCTAACAGAGCTACCACTACTGACCACAATTGGCATATACATGCACAGGTACTCTGACAGACCGTCCTTACCGGATCTTCAGGATTTGCCCAAGGATGATCAATTCCCTAATGGAGCTACCCGTTGTTGGTCAGGATACCATAGTATCATCAACATCACTCCCCCTTTTGAGGGAGGTCCTTTCGGACAACACCAAGCTTGTCTCAGAAGTACCCAAACTTCACACGAGACAGAGGCTTGGTCAACACATCTGCAACCTGCTCATCTGTGCCAACATATTGGGGCTTTACAACTCCCCTTCTGCACCATATCATGAATGTAGTGATACCAGATCTCTATTTGCTTCGACTTATCATGGAACACTGGGTTCTCCCTCATCTTTATACAACTTTGGTTATCACATAGAATCACGGTGGCTTCCATCTCCAGATCGAACCGACCTGTCAACAACTTCCGAAGCCGTATGGCTTCACAATTGGTGGAACATGTTGCATTGTACTTTGCTTTTGCCGTGCTGAGAGCAATATTGGATTGCTTTATGCTTTGCCATGAAGTCATGGCTAACCCCAAACTGAAACAACATCTTGAAGTGCTCTTCATGTCTGAAGCACTTCCAACCCAATCTGAATCCGTATAATCACATAGTCCGAAGTCATGATCTCCAACATAACAAAGACCATAATCCAACGTACCCTTAAGGTATCTCATCACAGGCTTTGCAACTATAAGGTGAACACGTCTGGGCTCCACCAAATACTAACTCAAGGTGTTCACAACAAAGCATATATCTGGGTTGAAATTCGTCAAATACACCAACGATCCAATAATCTGTCTGTATAGAGTAGCATCAACCAACTCTGACGAAGTATCAACCAGGAGCTTCAAATTTGTTTCCATGGGTGTGTTCACGGCTTTACATTCCAACATGTCAAATCTCTTTTAGTATTTCAACTGTATACTTCCCTAGGTTAAGGAAGATCTTCTCTGGGCTCTGCCAAACTTTAAGACCTAATAAATAATGCATTGGGCCTAGGTCTTTCATCTCAAATTCTGCAACGAGCTTCTTCTTGCAATTTGTGATGAGCTTTTCTTCTCTTTTGGTAAATCCCAAGCTCGTCACGAATCTGTCAATTTTGCCATACCAAGCACTTAGAGCTTGTTTCAACCCGTACAAAGCTTTCTTCAACCTGCAGACATGAGTCTTCCTGTCCCGTACTTCGAACCAAATTTTCAAATCACATTGTGCCAACCTGGTACACTTGCTCAACTGCAACTCAATCTGTCTAATCATGTGTTGGTTCTATGTGCTTTCTGCAAAGCACTATCTGTCTCACTTCCCGAGAGTATGTTCTCTACTCTCTCTGCAACTGTTCCTCTGGAATCGGGACTCTGCACCTGCAGCTGCTATTTCTGAAGTTGAGAATATGACTGCTCTATTCTCACTGTAGCTGCTGAACTCTAAGAGTAGCTCCTCTATTCTATCATGGCAACAACTTCATCTGAGAGTGGCTCAACAACTGATACTAAAGGTAGCTTTTCCTCTTTCATTGAGGTAACTCAATCTCAAATACAGGGACTGCTCTCCCTGAATCTCATACTGTATCAGAATCATGGTTGTTCTGGTTGTCTTCACGAATACTTGAACTATTTCTTCGATTACTGGAGCAAGTGTCTCGTCATAGTCTTCTCCCTCTTGCTGGGAGAATCCTCTGGACACAAATCAGGCTTTGTACGTCTTTATACTGTTATCTGCAACATGCTTGATCTGTTAGATCAATCTTGGAAGTCACCATTGACTTCCTTTTTAGTCTCAAGGAAAAATCCATATCCCATTCCTTCTGATCGGCTTCCTTCTCTGTCACTGAAACAAGGGAATCTTCCCAGGAGATTTCATGTCTCCTAGAGGTCTCTGAAGCTACGATCTAGTCTTCTCAACTCATGGCATTTGTCTGCTTGTCCTGGAAGATGTCTTCTTTTCCCATCTGGTCCTCTCTGAGATCAGGCTCACTCTGAGTCTTGATTTCTTTTGAGTCTACAAAGACTTCATAGTCTCTACAGGATATACTTGGTGTTGAATACCAAGTCTTAATATGAAAAGCTGAGTCAGAATTCAAACGAATTCTGCTTCCTGTCAAGGTGGCTTCATTATCCATTGATCAAGTTTACTGTGAGTTCTATTCTAATGTTCGGTCATCTTTGGAGCCTTCTGCTCCTTACAATCATTATCCACATGAGATACTTTGTATCTCAGAAGTAGCTTCTTCTTCATCTTCTTTGGTACATGGATGTATACGATCATGTATACAACTTGGATAGTTTGCTCCATGTCTCATCTAATATGTTGCCTCTTGCAATCGTCACTGTAGCTCCCTCAGGGTTATCACCTATGACTTGCCCGAAATAAGAACAACAAGGGAGAAATAACATACAAGAATAATACTCTTTATAATGATAATAATAAAACAATAGCAAGAACAATCATCACAATAGTTCCTTTAGAGATATCACTTGTGACCTTCCTGAAACAAGGGTCAAAAGTAAGAAATACAATAATAAGAAACGAGAGCAACACTCTTCTAGTGTTGTGATCAATCATTCCTCCATGGTAACCTAGAACCAAAACAAGAAGTTTCTCTTAGAGGAGATGTTTGTTGTATCTGGTAAGTGATTACAATAAGCATTTATCTCAATAATCTCACATGCTACCAAGTATAAAACTTTTTAAAGATTGCTATCTCAACTATAGTGTTTACTTGTAATGAGGTAGTTATCAATCTTGACATGTGCAAATTTGAATCTTATCAACTTAATCAATCAAACCTGGAACTTAGAGTCTTGTCCTCAAGAATGAGTGTTGTTGCTTTTTTTCCGAGTCTCCTTAACCAAGATGACAAGTATTCTCTTCAACTTGTCCTCTGTACTAAGATAATATGCTTTCTTGACAGAACTACGAGTTAGAGAATAAATTCTATAATCTCAACCTTAATCAATCTAATACTTTGACTTTAATTTTGACCAATGGTTAGTATGATAGTCATAACTTCAACAGATCAAAATACAACCTAGATGATCATAAGATCACAATAATGCCATAACAAATAGAGGCATATCAAATTTATCAAACCTGGGGTGCATTGTTCCTCTGAATGTGCTGGATTTGAGATCCTTCTAGATCTACGATTGTTGTTTGGACAAAGATCCCTTCTCCTGCAAATACCCTTAAGATAATGATACAGTTAAATTTATGTAAGTACATACCTCTGACAATATCGATAGGTAGTGGCACCATTCGACAACAACGACAAGCAATAACGAACCTTTAAAACTTCAAAGGTGCTTCAACTTGTAATCTAATGGTAGCTGGAGATTTGCTAGGCTAAGGTGCACTAGGACAATAAAAAAATCAGTCCCAACACTTCACAAAAACTTTCACTGCAACTGGTGCTACAACTGGCACAACAACTGGCATGAAGGAACTGGCACTGCAACTGCAATTGATACTGCAACTGCAATTGCATTTGCAAATGCAACTGCAAATGCAACTACAACTGCAACTTAGGGTTTTATGAGGAAACCCTAATTTCTCAAACGTCAAATTTTTGAATTCTGATCTAGGGACTAGATGCGCTGGGTTGAGGTGAGTTTGCTGGAGCTAACTGTTTCACAAAATTCCAAGTTTTACTCCTTGAAACTTGATCTGTGCAATTTTGAACTGGTACTGGTTATGTTTCCTGGTTTTCTGGTCTTCTGGTACTAGCCAAAACTATGGTTTGACTTTCTGGAGAATCTGGCCATTGAAAAAGTTCGCTCACGTTGCCAAAAGATGCGCTAGGGCAAGGCACACTTTCCAAGATAGTTTATGGTAAAAAATTCCTCTTTAGTAAAAAGCCCTAATTTCCTTGTATGACAACAATGACGTTTTTAGATACCCAATGAAAGATGCTCTATTCAATCAAGCTCTCATACCATGTTAAGTTTTTACTGTTGTTATTAGATTATTTCCAAATTACATGAGCATTCAATGCATTTCCAAAACAACAACATGAATAGGATCACTGAAAGAAACACAGTCACAAGGTACGCAACATTTTAGCCTGGGAAATTCTCATGGGGGAGAAAACCCAACAAAAACTTCCTCAATAATAGATTGCCAATACAATCCCAAGACTAAGACCAAAACACAAGGAATAAACCAAGACTGAGCATGTGCCTCTCTTCTCCTTCCTCCTGCAACTGCCTTCAAGATTTGCGCACTAGATGAGTGAGTGTGCGAGTGTGTAAGTGAGGCACTATCCTCACATATAAATACTAGATGAGGAGGTGCTAGGGTTATGTCTCTTCACATGGTAGGGCCGACTTCTTCTAGAAGTGGTTAAAACCACTTTATAAACACTAGGGGCCGACTTTACAAATACCACCATATAAATATTGTTTGACCAATCCACAAAAGGGGATTTGATCTTATACAAGACCCGACATGATCAATCCACAAAAGGGGATTTGATCTATAAGATAATAACTCAAAATTAATTAGAATATTCTTCAAAGTTAC
>JZKD02S1887334.1:122197-138739 GCA_000966675.3 Picea glauca | reverse complement strand
TTTCTCGAGGAAATCACATTTATTTCATATCAATTCTTGCACCAAAAAGAGAACTTAAGTATTATTATCGAGCAATATATTATCAATATTATAAATAGTATTGCAGAGAAGTTCGTTAACCTGGTTAAGATGGCTGAGAGAAAGCAACAGTTCTATGAAGATACTTTGAATTTTTTCTCCCCAGAACATCACAAATATTATTGGTCAAGGTCCTATTGGTATTATGCAACTTTTCCAAATAGAGACAACAATAAAATATGGACGTCAGGAATAACTCTTGTTGGGTGTGTGCCTGAAGTTTTTGACTGCAAAAAGATAGTCACTTGGTGTGCAGACAAGTTTGTTCAAAATTGGAGGACAATTCCATTACAAAATAGTTCCTCTATCTCTTTGGCACCATTAGTTTTTAAAAAGTTTCTGAAATTACCAGAGATGACTCTCACGTATAAATGAGATGGAGCTAGAACTTTTCTCAATGGAAGAAATAATGGAATATAGATTTTACTAGGGTATTTGCAAGACCTTGCAACAATGCCACAAGATTTATCCAAAATTTAGGTTAGTTCCTTGAAAGACCCATATCAAGAAATTGCTTGGATTTTTACTAGAATTACTGGTCAAGATTCTACGATGTCCATTCCTTGGTTGGACCTGTATATTTTACATTTCACAGTTCATGAAAATGCTATCTTTTATTAGGAAAAAAACATATCTAATGAAGTCTCTTCACAACTAGTAAATTTCAAGAGTGAGAATAAGTTATACATGGATTCTTATTTGATATTTTCCATTACATACTATCACATATTCAAAATCTTGAGCATTGGAAAAAGAGTAAATTGCAAGGTTGACCCAGTAACCATGTGGTACCAAGCCCTATGGAGACAAAAGGTTATTCATTATTTCTATGAAGTTTCAATGATTTTGTGTCTGCATTCAAGAAACTTCTTTTCAGAGAGAATACCTCCAGACGGTCATTGGAAGCATCTGCCTTTCTAGATACAAAGGGGATTTTTGAAAAAAATGGATGATTATAATATTATTATAATTTTATATTCTCATGAAAATCCCCCTTTTCTCCTCTATTATGTACTAGATAAATTATTTTTTATAGAATTACCAAGACAATGCAAGTTCTGGTTCCATATTTTCTATGGAAAAAGGAAGAAACAATTCATCCCTTTTCCCTGGAAAGTTGGTGAAATTCTATTTGAGGTGAATTGCTAAAATTGATGAATTTTCTTCCTATCTAAACCAATAAAAATTAAGATTTGCAGAATATATTAAGGGATTCGATACTAATTGCCTCTTTTACAATCATATGATATCAGTGGGAATTAGACTCACATTGGATAATACCCTTATATTTGGAGAAGAAGAATGTGATAGCCATGACCCTCCTATTTAGGATATTGAGAAAAAATCTTGTGATAGAGAAACTATTATAAGTACCAAAGAGCATTACAAACAAAGGGGAAAACCCTCAAGTGAAAGAAGTGCCCAATCTCATGTTGTTTCTCATTGAAGTGTTCTTCCCAAAGTAAATTCACAAGATGTATCATCTCATCAAATGAAATCCTTGACTAATAATTCATATGATGGTGGTGAGAAAAACCCTCCCCAAGGAAATTTGGAAAACCCTCACAAGTTGAAAGTAAAAAGAAAAAGAAATGGTTCTCAACAATAGGAGGAAGAGAAACACATACTTGAAAATGAAATTTCTCTTGAAGACATGGTTTTAGATGTTGATATCAAGAATATCCGGTTTCCTGATGAAGAAGAGAAAGTACAAGAGAACACAGAACTTGCTACTGAACTTGCCATCCAGAATGAAGTTTTCTTAGATGAAGAAACTTTCTTTGTACATAATGCATTGTTTAATAAATCTTCCAAGATATTAATTTTTGAAAGAATTTCAAAGAATAAAAAGGGAAAATCTCACTCCACAATTGATCTTAGAGACATATGCCTGTCTAAATTATCTTCAATTCACAGAGTTACATGATATGCATTAGATGTGTCCATAATTGATATGGAAGAATGAATTTTCATGCTTAAAGAAAGAGTGAAATAATTGGAAGCGACTTGGATGCCTCTACCTATATTATCCACCTCTGTTGCCATGATCCAACTTGATGGAATCTTTCAGAAAGCCCTAGAGTCAAGATTAATATTGGAGGAGACTCAATTTTACTTATTGCTACTCGACATTTTGTTGAAGAAAACATAAAGAAAAGAATGTCACTCATTTTAAACACATAGGATTTAACAAAACATTTCTCTTCTCTCGGTGTCAGGATACAAAATACCAAGGAATATTTGAACAAAAACATAACAAATGATGAAGGATTTTTCAAAGATGGAGTTTCCATATTCGCTGCAAAGGTTTTGGCAATGATAGAGCACATAAAAAAACAAGAAGATTTTCCTTCTCAAAGTCGTATAAAGCAATTAAAAACATGCCAGATTCAAAGAATTAATATATTAAGGGGAATTTTAAGTGAACTTAATGACCTAACATTAAAAAATACTAAGACATATTCAAAATTAATTGAGTTAGATTTTATGGGCACTGCTATTGAGGTATCAAATCCAAAGTTGATAGTAAATTCAATGCTCCTGACTAGACAACAATTTGAGGAACATGTTGAGACTTTGAAAAGATTATCGACAGAGAAATTTGACAGTATGGTCGAATACACTAATGATTATATTGATAGTTGGTTCATGAAATATACAAATATAAATGAATATATTGAGACCAATTTGCAAAATTTATCAATCGAATTTAGAGAAATTGAAAATGAATTATTTAATATAAAAGTCAAGCAAGAGGTGACCGTTGCTCCCCTAAGGGAATATATTGAAGAATGGTTAAAAAAGGTTTTAATCAAGATTACCGAGGGCCCAACAGAAGAAGTTAATACCGTTCATATAACCACAACAAACAAATATACACAAGGTGCATCAACAATCAAATGAAGTAATGAGAGATTCATTACAATAAGTCTAAAGATCACATTTATTATCAAAATTTTCCTTTCAGATAAGAAATCATCTAGTTATGTTTATTCTTTACTTGAAGAACATAATTGAGTTTTTATCCTTTCTCTCTATTTTTCTCTCCAGGTTCAACCTTGATTTTTCCTTAATCCAACGACTCCATTATGTTCTCTTCTTTTTATTTTATGGTCCATAGGAGCCCCAATCCCAGTGCTTTTGGACAAACAAATTTATTTTCATCAGACTGTAAATACTTTATCATTTTTTAGAAAATACCAGAGAACTAATTCAAGGTTAATTTTGATTGTATCTTTGAACTCTAAGTATTTGAGGATAAACTATTTGAAATTGACTCATCAAAATATGCTTTTGATCATAATGAAAAACTCTTTTAAAGTTCTTTGATTTTTGGGACCATCTCTTCTCTTCCTATAAATGTGATCAAATATATTTCATGGATGTGATGAATCTGAGATCTCTTTTTATTTATAATAATATATGATATATATATATTATTTCTACCAATTTTATGATTGAGATTCTTGTTCCTCTTCTCATGAATTTTTTCTACGTATATTTATAAATTTTTATTTTAATTGAGTGATAAAGATTCTAGGGCTTGCTTCATAGAATTCTCCTATTTATAAATATTGCCCTGAAAGAATTTCAAGAAATATCTTTTAGAAAAATTCAAAGAGGATTACCACCTTTATAAAAATGCAGGGGGATTTATATCCTCGCGAGGTTGTTGTTTCAGTCTTAACAAATTCAAACATAAAAAATCCTCTAGATGAAGTTCAACTTCTTCAAGTATCCGCGGGTGACCTTTTTGAATCTTGTCTTCTTTCTCTTTTTAAAGTTTCAATGTCACCCCATTTATCAAATCCTGGCATCCTTCTTCAATTTTGGATTTCATTTTTGATTTTACCTCATCAATATTTAGAGATTCCTCAACCTTATTGCAAATTTATTTTTCAATTATTTTGGTAGACTATTAATCCAATATCCTTGTTTCTTCTTTATTTTGATAATTCTTCTTTTCTTCTTTCAATCTCTTAACTTCATCCAATAATTTTTTATTATGGTTTCGTAATCTAAATATCTCTTCATTTTTCTTTTTCAATTCTTCCCTTGAATCATCTTTTTCCCACTTTGATTTTCTACTCTTTTCTTGCTTTATGTTCTTAACATCCTTAATGAGTGATTCATTAAAGGATTGCATCTTGGAAAACTCGTTGTTTTTCTTTGTAATATATTTTCTTAGCTCTTCATTATCCTTTTTCAAGTTGGAGACATTTTCTTTTGTTTCCTTTAATTCCACTTGAATTTAAGGCATCTCCTCCATTTTTGTATGCTTGATCCATTTATTTGAGAAGAGTTATTCATCTTCACCTCCATTAAATTGAGGTATTTCCATTGATTCTTAAATGAGGTCTAACCATAATCCTCAACTTACAACTTGAATATATAAGGAATAATGATATCAAATAGTTATAATCCTTTTCCCAATATAATATTCTATATTTTCTCTTTCCATTGGATTTTTATTTAGCTCAATCAGACATCTCAATCAGAAGTTATGATAGTTTTAAGTGAACATACCTTTGAAAACCCTAATTTGGAGTCCATCCTTCTTGTTGACCTTCCTTCTGATGTATTTTTGAAATTTTTTCCCTTCTGAGTTTGAAATTTTGGCCTGTAGTATTCTGAAATGTATTCTTTGCAATTCCATAGGTTTGACCAAAGTTGAATGTGGCAAGTGAAAGTTAGGGTAACTTTCCCAAGCCTTTCTTATTTTTGTCCTTTCTTGGAGAGTGAACTTGTATAGAATGCCACATGTTCAATATTTAATATTAGATTCTGAAAATTTTACCCAAAACACTATGGAATGTCCTCATTCCAATGCAACTTGTCATACTGAATTTGGATCCTCTCTGAAGAAGATATGATTGTTTTATCTAGAACACCTATTTGAGACTAGTTATATGACTAGTCAAAATCCCTATCTTCCACATGGTATATCTCCGAAAGTATAATGAACCATAAGTTGAAATTTGCACCAAAGATACCTTGATATGTCATATAAATAAACTCCATTTTTCTCTATCTGAATCATTCCATAGAAAAAGTTATAGCGATAATTATAATATGAATTGATTGGAGAAGAAAAACCCTAGTATCGATGCTTTGATACCAAATGTTATGTTCCAATTGCTTAAATTATCATAACAGAAAAAAAGTACACACGATGTACATAATTTGAGCATGGAGAATAACTCCAAGATAGATAAGTTATACAATAATTCCTTAAAGAATAGGAGAACCTCCTCCAAATATCCAAATACATTCATACATCACAATTCACTTGTCCTCAATAATGAATACATGATCTCTATATATACATATTCACACCTACACATGAGACCCTTTTACTGTTAGGTCGAACTTATTACATATATATTTACACATTACATGTACATTTATCCCCATATATGCCCCTCATTGGGGTCATGTAATGTACATTTATCCCTATATATGCCCCCCTTGGGTCATAACACCTTTTATCCTCTAATTCTTTATCACACCACATATTCTCCTTAAGTTTAGAAGTGATAATATTTGTAATATTATCAGTATTTTGCATGATGGCTTCTTCTTGTATTCCCCAATGATTCAGTCAAGATTTGGCATCTTTATTCCATCCTCGCTTGAGCCGTTATGGTTTTGGATAGAGTTCAAAGCAATTTTGGGGAGCCTCTTGTCATCCATGTTGTTTATCTTATTCTTGTAAGTTAGGAATCTAATCATAGAAATTCCCTCGACGGGGAAAATGATTGCTTCTATGAGGAGGATATGATAGGGTGTATTTCCCTTAATTTTGAGATTATAAGTTATGATTTTTTTTTGGATATGTTCTATCTTTATCGATGATTCTCTAGAGATAATGCAACCCAAAACTTCACATCCATATAATATAACTAGAGTGACGGGAATGTGAAAGACAATTTTTTCTTATCCCAAAGCCAAAGTTCTACTGATTTATAGTTGTTTTGAAGCCCATAATAAACTTTCCACCCACCATTTATCCTTTTCTCAATGTTATAGTTCCAATTGATCTTGTGGTGAATATCGATTCCAAGATATTTGTATGAAGGAACTTCCTCCAAGCTATTATTGTCATATACAAAAGTATTGTAGGTTATTTTTTTGGAGTTAATTATCATAAACTTTGTTTTATCAATGTTCATAGTCATATCCATACTAGAGCATAAGTCCTTGAGGATTATAATTTTCTTACCTAGGTCATAGGGACTCTTCGCCATAAGAACAATATCATCAACAAGAAGAAGGATGATGATTATACTAGCGAGATACGTGCCAACACAACATACATCCTCCAAACAATATTCTAAATTATCAATATAGATGTCGAAAAGGGTAGGGGATAGGGGGGAACCTTTCTTGAATCCTATATTACAGTTAATTTCTTCCGACCATCCCTCAATGTTCCTAAACTTGGAAATAAATCTCATATAGCCTTACTACAAAAACTTTTAATTCGAAAGGGACTTTAAGCTATTCTAACCTATTCAAAAGGTTAGTTTCGGGAATAGTGTCAAAATCTTTTCTAATATCAATGAAACAACAAAGGAGATCAATTTTATCATTATGAAACTCCTCTAGAATGATCCTAAATGTAACAAGGTGGTCCACAATTGAATGGTAGCCTCTAAACCTAGCCTAGCCTTTAGCTCTTTTTTCATTTCTTTCTATCCATGTATTGATATTCTTTTCCAAAATACTTCTGCATAGCTTAGCTAAAATGGGGCTAATCATAATAGTCCTATAATTATAGGGATAAATTTTATCCCTGGTTTTAAAAATAGGTACAATGAGGCTTTGAGTCCAAGGTTTTGGAAAACCTTGTTGGGAAGCTAAACTGAAGAGCTTATGTATGTGAGGGATGAGGATGGGTCCTCCAACTTTTAATATGTCATCTTGGTAATCTTCAATGTCCTTAGTTTTTCCTTTTGAGAGGCGCTTAACCCCAAAATTAATGTTTTCTATAGAAAACACTTCATCATTTGTAGAACTGTTTGGAATGTTGTCCATGACATTAGGGGATTCATAAATATTTTTAAGGTAGAAATTCCAATCCTTCAAGCCAATCCTATTATTTTCTTTAGTTTTATGAGTTAGAATTTGCCTCAAGAATTTCTTAGGGTCTATCTTAAATAGGTGCAAAATCTTCCCTTGCTTTCTATTCATATAGTCTTTTTTTGTTCCTTTTAATTAAGATTTGTATCTATTTATCTTATCAGATTTTAATGACGTATTGGAAGCATCCCTAATGGATTTTCTAGAATTTTTACACTCATTATCGTACCAAGGGTTAGTTGTACTACTTTTATTTTTAAATAGTACCTCAATAGAGAATTTGTTAATGGAAGTAGAGAGGATTGTTGTAAAATTTTAATAGTCGGCTTCAATATTGTTTTGACACATTAAGAGATTTAAAGCATTACTTAAGTCATTTAAGAAAAGATCGACTGTTTTTGTTGTAAAAAAGCAAGTGCAAGAGATTTTGCACATGGAAAAGTTTAGAGTTAGGGATAAAGGTTTATGATCAGAGTCAGGTTCATGATCATATAAAAGATCAAAATTTACTATTTGGTTGAATATGGGATGTCTGATATTACACAATCAATGACATTGCTACCTAGCCCATGGATACAAGTCGTCCTATTAGATTTTGGCCACTTCTTTAGACCATTGCAAATTATTAAATCTTGAGTACTACAGAGTTTGATTAGCTCAGTACCAAACAAATTCTTGATTAGGTCTTCAAAGTTTTTTTGTATCTATTAGCTAAAACAAGGTTCTCATCTAGCCATAGATGATTAGGGTTGGAATCATTACTTAAAATAATAACTTGATTAGTTGTAGTTATAGAATTAAAGTCTCCTAACAAGAGGATACTACCTTTATTTTTCATATTGTAGATATCTTGCTTTAAGCTTTTGTAGGGACAATTCTTATCTAAATTGTTTTTTGTATAAAAAGTAGAGTTAATAGGTGCGAAATGTTGGAATAATGTTTCATTTATTACATTCTAGATTGATTATTGTTAGTTGTTATATCTCGAAGGTCTCATTTGTGTTAGAGGAAATATGGTTGAGATATTTATGGAGATATTATTGAGTGATTTTAGGAGAAGATTGTTTCAAGCATTAGCTCATGCATATGTATAAATATTACTCTTGTTAATGAAATACTTTGAGATGGTATAATTGAATGTTGAATCAATGTTGCTCCATCAATGCTAATTGTTTTTCTTCATTTGGTATCAGAGCGAAGGGGTTTGAGACTTCATAAAGTTTTTTTCACATTTAGATTAGACGCTTATTGTATGAAAGGAAAGCTGTGACTGAGAATTGGTTATGAGAGGTGGAGCCGAACTTACAAGCGGAGCTAGATTTGTTTCACTATATCTTGTATTTGACTGATCGTATTTTTACTGTTGTGAAAAAATACACCATGGGTTTGTTTTATGAAAACAACATAATCATCCCATCTTCTTTCACATCCACTTATCCAATTTTTTAATCCTTTTCTTGGTTTTTTAAATCTATGATGTTTTAGATACATCTTCTCTTAGCTATTTTTTTTATCTGCTCCAGTTCTGCCAATAAACATCCATGCTCACTGATTCTATTCAATGTTTAAATGTTTAAGTTTGGTAAGACCAACATTTCAAATCAAGTCCAAATTATGCAGTGTTTTGTGACTGTACACAACAAATAATAGGTCGTTTGGCGGGAGTTCTTCATCAAAGGAGCTTCTATAGGGTTTGCTTATTACACTCAGATCTACAACAAGCGCTTTACAATATAGCTCATTGTTCAAGATATGGAAACGCCAATAATAAATCAAATGAATTTTGTGGTAGTTTGCTCTTAATATGGGAAAAGAATATAGACTCCAACAACGTACAAAATCTAAGCATTTCCAAGATATTTAGTGACACCACATTCTTAATATTGTTGACATTTTGGTAGCTGCGGGAGGTCTTAACCTCCACGTGTAACCTTGTTGAGAAATACTAAGAGGGGGGGGTGAATCAGTATTTTGAGCTATCAATCGATTTTTCACTTTTCTTTCATTAACAATATTAATCTACTTTATAGAGACCAGTTGTTGTATATTCTCATGAAAACATTAGTGCATCCATAGATCTTATTACGAATTTCTTCATTCATCAGATGTCTATTAAGCAGTGATTCGTTGCAGTAATAACCAAATAAACTAACATTGATGAATAAGACACATGAACACCAGAATTTAAGGTGGAAACCCAAATCGGGAGAAAACCACTGTTGCTGTTGTCTCTGTCTTCAATGATTATTATTAAGAAAACATTCTACAACAATGTACTAGTGCAGACTCATACTAGTACGCAAGCTTCTACCTGCTGAAGGCTACAACCTTCTCTCGTTTACCAGCCTTTCCTGGAAGGGAGCTTCAACCCCTTGAAGATAGTAGTAGTTTCTACTGAAGGGTTTAACCCTCATACTCACTGCTGACCACGTTTCATTAATTTTCACACTGGATCAGGCAGTTTCATCTAGTGGCTATGACAACCACATAAATTATCTCTAGAGTAAACACAGATCTACAGATTGCCAGGCAGTTGAAAAAGCTTCCTAAACACACATTAAATAAGTCACTAAAACTGGATATGATGCTGCAGCTCTCGTGGTTGTTCAAACTACGGCCGAGAACTCTCTGTCAGTGCAGATCTGCCGCCTGTCTGCCACAATGATGTTCCTCCATCCTCAAACCTTCCATGCGGCCTGCAAAAATGACCTCAGTCACCTGTCGATTATCCCTTCTGTCAGAAAAACGGCCTCCACGTCCTCCAAAAGGAAGACCCCTATCGCCTATCACCGTCCTTACTTGGCCTTCTATCCCACCTGTAGAAAGGGCATTGACCCCTTCTTAAACCCCTGGGTTCAGGAACAGTTCAACGCTCATCGGGTCCCATATTTATTGCTCGGGGGAAAACAGACCCCCTTTTAAAATTTGAATTAACCCTACGCGCCCTTTTTGAATCAGGTTTCGGGATTCCTTATGTATCGGTTTCTTTGCCTCTTAAATTCACGATTTTTGAATACCCGACTTCCACCGTACTCTTGACACGCGTTAGCCCTGCTGGTTATAGGCCTTGGGCCATATGACCATCAACACATGACCTCGGTCAAACCTTTTATCGGGGTTTCGACATTTTCGATGTCACCATGCACATGCCTATGGAATCCCCGATCCTCTGATCCCCGATTCTCCGTTGAAGGAAATCAACGGTCCAGATGCGATCTTGACTCAACGATTGCGATTGAATCGCAATATCGCGTTTCGTGATTTCGGGGTTTCTGTTGCAGTGTGTTCTTGCCTTTTTGAATTCGCGATCCCAAAATTCCGATATGAGCTGCAATCAACGATCCTGATCCTTTCTGGATTTGACGGTCCAGATTCAATCGAGATTTATTTCATCGCTATTTCACAATGTGCAAATCCATTGTCACCGGGATCTCTGATTTCCCAACGGAGCCCGATCCTTTGCCACACGTCCTTCCATATGGACGACTCTAATCTTTCTTGGTGTCCCACACACTATCTTTCGTATCTGGAAATCGCATTTCGCGATTTCGGGGTTTCTGATGCACTTGTTCATGGGAGTCGCGAAACCCCAATTCCCGATTCTCTGATACAGGCTGTGATTACATCGCGAAATCGCATATCGCGATTTCGGGATTTTCGTTGTCATTGTTCACGGGACTTGTGAAACTCCGATTCCCGATTCTCCGATGAAAAGAATCAACGGTTCATATCTTCATGCTTGCTTTAATGGCTGCGATCAAGTCGCGAAATCTCATATCGCGATTTCGAAGTTTTCATTGTCGAATGAATTGGACATTTCAAAGTCCCGATCCCCGATTCTCCTATGGCTTATCTCCCTCGCATCTTTTGCAGATCTGACGGCTGTCGGGTATTCGCTTCCAATCTGACGGCGTAGATCACTTCTTCTACACGCCAACTCCTGCACTTAACATCTGCGCAACTTCTCCCGATCCAACAGCTGTCGGGATTTCCGAGTGAGATCCGACGGCTCTCAGTCTCTTTCCTGTGCTCCTTGCACGTATAAGAACGCTATGCCTCCTGAGATTATTCTCCTCGAATACTTAAAGGATTCCGACGTTTGCGCGCGATCATTCACCTCTTTGAACTTTGTCTTTTGTTTGCCTGTCATCCTGTAAAATATGCCAACAATCCTTTGTACATTCTTCCTGTACACATGCCATCTTCATTGCTGTACTTGCCATCAATGACAAGCATATGCTACCTGTTAAACATTTCCAACAATGAGCTTCTATAGGGTTTGCTTATTACACTTAGATCTACAACAAGCGCTTTACAATATAGCTCATTGTTCAAGATATGGAAACACCAATAATAAATCAAATGAATTTTGTGGTAGTTTTCTCTTAATATGGGAAAAGAATATAGACTCCAACAACGTACAAAATCTAAGCATTTCCAAGCTATTCAGTGACACCACATTCTTAATATTGTTGACATTTTGGTAGCTGCGGGAGGTCTTAACCTCCACGTGTAACCTATGACTTAGAATAGAGTATTCCAGAATCAAGTGAACCATTTAACAGATGTGTGGAAACTCTAGAAGACAAGTTGGCCTAGAAGAATAAATAATATTATAATATAATATTCTAGAAATACAAGTCAGCTCCACAAGAAAAAAGATAAACACAAAACATAATTACTAGAAAATCAGGTCAACCCGACCAAAAAAGTCACTTGACAGATTAATATAAATAGAGGATGTTTTAACTCATTTGTACACCCAGTTAGTGCGCAAGTCTTGTGAAGAGCTGCAGTTGCAGCTGCAAGGAGGAATAAGGGAACATGGTCATCTCTTGGTCTTGGTATCTCTCTTGGTGATTTTATTGGTGATATTCTTGGTGATATTCTTGGTGATATTCTTGGTGATTATCTTGCTAAGTATGGAGCAATTTTGAGAGAGAGAGAGAGAGTAGTGTAGATGCAACTGCTGCAGTTGTGTACGATACTTGTTCTATGAATATGGGGATTCTCTCTCTCTCTTGTGCACTACCCTTGGAGAAGGAGCGCTCTACTTGTCTTGAGTTGTTGCTGCAGTTAGCAACTAGGGTTTATCTATTGGTTCTGCTTGCTGGAATTATTCTAAGTAAAGTTTAGTGTTCTCAGGGGTGGAATATGTCAATGCCTATGGTTGGGTGACAATGATGTGACATTTTCTATGGTTAAATGAGCATATCAAAATTTCAACATGGTTTTAGAGATGGTTTCCTTCATATCAGTCTAACTGCCTGGTATGCCTGGTTACTAGTTCTCATGAACTAGATGTCATATTTTGTGTGAACTGATGTGTTACTGCTACTCTAGTGAGCTTCAAAAAAATTATAGTACGCAGAGGCTACTCCAGTGATCTTTGGAAATTTTTTGGTATGCCTGGTTACTAATTCTCACAAACTAGATGTCAGATTTTGTGTGAACTAATGTTTTACTGCTACTCTAGTGAGCTTCCACAAAAGTATGGTACATAGAGGCCACTCTAGTGAGATTTGACAAAATTCTTGTACGCATGGTTACTAGTTCTCACGAACTAGATGTCAGATTCCGTGTGAAATGAAGTGCTACTACTACTCCAATGAGATTCAGAAAAAGTACGGTACGTAGAGGCTACTCCATTGCACTGTGGAAAAAGTATGGTACACCTAGTTATTAGTTTTGTATGAACCAGATGCCGACCAATAGTGTCGGAGATGATTCCCAATTAGAGTGTCAATTAGTAGCATCAGAGGTTACTATATGAAGGGACAACCAATAGTTTTGGAGGTGTTTTCGAGCTAGATGGCTAATGTGCGGCTATGATGGTGATACTTGTTACATGATCTGTTTAATCATATGATAGCCTGTGTGGCTATGGTGATGCTACATGTAGAATAGTCTACAAGACCATGTGAGTCTTCCCCATGCCATGTGAGATGGATGGATGTATTTGAGACCACTACATGAAGAACATCTTAGTTAATACCTCCCTATCTAAGAGGGAGTGTTGATGTTTTGGTAGCTGCAAGAGGTATTAACCTCCACGCGTAACCTATGACTTAGAATATAATATTTCAGAATCAAGTGAACCATTAAACAAATGTGTGGAAACCCTAGAAGACAAGTCGACCTAGCAGAATAAATAATATTAGAATATTATATTCAAAAAATACAAGTTGGCTCCATAGGAAAAAAATAAACAAAAAATATAATTACCAGTAAATCAGGTCGGCCTAGCCAGAAAAATTCATTGGACAAATTAATATAAATAAAGGACATTTTAGCTCATTTGTACACCCATTTAGTGTGCAAGTCTTTTGGAGAGCTGCAGTTGCAGCTGGAAGGAGGAATAAGGGCGCACGATCATCTCTTGGTCTTGGTCTCTCTCTTGGGGATATTCTTGGTGACATTCTTGCTAAGTATGGCACAATTTTTAGAGAGAGAGAGAGTAGTGTAGTTGCAAGTACTGCAGTTGTATATGGTACTTGTTCTATGAATATGGAGACTCTCTCTTGTGAGCTACCCTTGGAGAAGGAACCCTTTACTTGTATTGAGTTGTTGTAGTTATCAACTAGGGTTTATTTGTTGGTTCTGCTTGCTGGAATTATTCTAAGTAAAGTTTAGTGTGCTTGGGGGTGGTATATGTGAATGCCTATGGTTGGGTGACAATGATGTGACATTGTCTATGGTTAAATGATCATATCAAAATTTAAACAAATATGAGGAGGTGAGGTTATTTTAAAAAGTGTTTGGCATATAATTTGTTTGGGATATATTGTTGTGTTAAAATTGTATATTTTATTTGTAAAGTTTCTCACAACACAATATAAAAATGTTATATCACCTTTCACCTCTCACTAAGAGAGAATGTCTTGTAAGAGATTTTCCTATAAATTTTGAAAGAATTGACTTTTTTGAAAGGGTTATAATATATTTCACCTTTCATTAAGAGAGATCTTGAGTGGAGAATCCCAAATTGTGTAAAAGGGATTTTCCCTTATTATAACAACTTTGTTTCAAGTTTTTCTTTGTACTTCCAAATCAATACAAATTATTTTTCGATGGTTGTTGAGTCTCGTTTATGGGGTAGTTGTTTTCATCCCGGGTTGAAGTGTGACACCGAGTGTTGATTTGTAATTATTTCTTGCTCATTTCCAATGGCTACAAGCAATATTGTGCTTCCCAAATTCACAAGCAATAACTATTTTTATTGGAGCAAAATAATGCAACCAATTTTGATCAACAAAGACTTATGGGAATTTGTAATTGATGGTTATGATATGCCTTTTGATGAAGAATAAAAAGATTTGGATGCTACACAAAATCAACTTCCTTTGTTAGGTAGTGCAATTGATGAATCAATTTTTCCAAGAATCAGTGCATCACAATCTTCTAAACAAGCATGAACAGTGTTAAAAAACACATACGAAGGAGCAAAAGTCACTAAATTACAAACATTAATTCATAAGTTTGAAAATGATAAGATGCAAAGTAATGAATTTGTGAATGATTATATCACCAAGATACAAGATCTTGTTAATCAAATGAGCATGTTGGGTGAAGAAGTTCCAGACCAAAGGATGATTGACAATATTTTAAGGAGTCTTGTGTCGAAGCTTGAATTGGTCGCCACCAATATCATGGTTTCTAAAGATCTCAATGTAATGATAATTAATGAATTAATTGGTTATTTATTAGTTGTTGAAGAAAATTCTTCAAGTGAACACATAGAAAATGATTTCTCTACAAGGTATAGAGGACGAGGAAGAAGCAGAGGGCAATTTCATAATCAAGGTTTTCAGAATTAGAATATATATCAAAAGAATTCATAGGGAAGTGAATCTACTTTAAGAGGCAGAGTAAGAAGTCCAAGTCAATTTAGATGAAGAAGCAGAGAAGGGTCTCGTGGAAGAGGAAGAGGAAGAGGAAGAGATGGATCTCAAGAAATACATGGACCACAATGTTATTATTGTCACAAATTTGGTCATCTTGAGAAAGATTGTTATGCAAAATTGCGTGAAATGGAACATAAAGGTGCCAATACTGTTGTTGAAGGAACTGGAAATGATAAGTTATTCATATCAAGTTTTATGGAACACAATGAAGAAACTAAATCTTGGTATATTGATTCAGGATGTTCAACTGATATGACATCTTAGGAGGAGTTGTTTACTAGAATAAATGACAATTATTCAGTTAAAGTTATATTTGGTGATGATCGATTTTTTGAAGTTAAAGGGAAAGATACAGTTGCAATTCCACGATAGCATGGAAATAATAAGATAATTGATGACACTTTGTTGACACCAACATTGAAGAAGAACCTACTTTATATAGGACATATGATGGAGCAAAACTACAAGTTAGTGTTTGATAATAAAGAATGTTTAATAATGGATAAGATAAATAGAAATGCAGTAGTAGCAAGAGGAGAAATGAATGAAGACATAATTTTCAAGATTTATTTTTATTCAAGTGACTCACACCGTTTGAATGTTACAAAATAAATGAATAGTATACTTTGGCATTTAAGGATGGGATATTTGAATTTTCAAAGTTTGGTGTTGTTAAGGAAACATAGCATGGTGAATGATATTCCTTATATCAATATGGATGATGAAGTATGCGAATGGTGCATATTTGGGAAACAACATGGGGATTGTTTGTCAAATAGAACATGTAAGGATAAAGAACGTCTAGCATTGGTGAATTTATATTTGTGTGGTCCAATGGAGACAATTGTGTCTTTTGGAAAGACATGTTATTTTTTCAATTTCACTGATGATTATTCTAGGAAGACTTGGGTGTATTTTTTGCAGGAGAAGTCTGAAGTGTTTACTCATTTTCTTGAGTTTAAGGAATTGGTTGAAAAACAAAGTGGTTTGAAAATTCTCACCATAAGAACAAATAATGAGGGAGAGTACAAATCAAATGAAATTTTGAATTATTGTTGGAAGAATGGAATAAAGCGAGAGTTTAAAAATCCCTACTCTCCTCAACAAAATGGAGTTGCGAAAAGAAAAAACAGGACCATAGTTGAAATGGCTCGGAGGATGATAAAAACTAAGTCTCTTGGAAATGAATTTTGGGCCGAAGCAGTGCACAAAAGAATTTACACTCTCAACAAATGGCCCATGAGATCAATTGTTAAGCCCTAATATTGGCTCATTACCCCTTAATTGGGGCATATTAGATTAGTAATGTTATTTATTGGGGCATATTAGATTAGTAATGTTATTTTATTTATGTCATCTTTTGGCCATTAGTTGTAATTATACCTCCTAGTCTCCTATATATACCAAGGAGACATTTTCATTTTGAATCATCTTGTACTTGAACATTTAAGTGGGGTGAAAGGAGGTTGCCCCCTCG
>JZKD02S1887334.1:69430-82302 GCA_000966675.3 Picea glauca | reverse complement strand
GGAGACATAACTTTTGCATACGAGCTCTGATTGATGCAATTTTTGCACTGTTGGAAAGAACTGATGTGTAGAATAACGTCATGGGGTCCTAAATACTATTGGGAAGATTTTGACCCCAAAAAATTTTGGTTGATGCCTCAAAATGGATCCAGAAGGTTTCAAACCCCAATTTTCCAAACTGGGACCTACCATTGAAATGGCCCTACAAGTTGATTCCTCCAATTTTTTCCACTTTGAAAGCATCGAGATAGATGAAAAATAATATAATGATCCAATCTGGATCAAGGAGGGAGGTGGGATGGGATCGGCACGAGGGAGGTGTGATTCCAGGAATCACCTTCCCCCATGATTGTTCAATTTTTGGGTTCATTTCTTAATTGTTTATTACTATTTTTTTTTGTCAATTTAAAAGAAAAAATTGTTTATTAACTTTTATTTTTTTATTTTTAAAATTGTTTATTATTATTATTATTATTATTATTATTTGATTTGTTTTTTATTAGGAGCGGTAGGTGCAGGGGGATTATTCGTAATTTCGTAGGGAACACAATGATTTGTTATGATTGAGGACTTGGTAACATCTCAAATAAAATTGTAGAGGCATATGCTCTTTGGATTCTTTGGATAGATCTCAGAGATGCCAGGGGCTCTCTAAGATTTCCATTTTAGGATACTCCATGATGTAGTTAGATCCATTATTGATAGGAAAGCCATTGATAATCGCATTATATCCAACATCATTTCCCGCTCTATAGCCCTTTTAAAAGAATTCGATGACCATTCTATCCACCACATCAAGCGAAAACTCAATTTTCAAGATGATCGTTGGGCGAAAAAAGGAACTTTCATGGAGGAAGGGATAGCAATCATGAACGGAGAAAGAAGGGTGCTCCCACTCCCCTAATTAGCATGAGTACAACTGAAAATTATTTGATCAGGGGGAGGGGGTGCCAAAGTGGATGCATAAGTTGCCATCTATTTGCAATTTTAATAGCAAGTTCGACGACATTAAGTCATCTTTGTGCGATAATAAAAGTTTTCATATGGATCACTCGTTGAATTCATGCGGTGTACTGCTAAGATATTTAATGGAGAAGACCCCGGTTTTATCATTGGAGATGGTTGGTTTTCCCATCTCATTTTCCTTGTTGATGTTGCGACCTCTTATAGTGGGCACTTGGCGGGCTTCCTGTTGTCAGCTCACGCCAAGATCTCTCTATTGCCTTCCATGTTCTCTCCTCTCAATTCTGGTCACTATATGAATAGTTTCCTCGTCCCCTTTCATTTCATTTAGACTATTGTGGAATCTATCTTTTTAAAGAAAAAGGTTCTAATTAACACAAAGTATGAAGGGTATGGCTACAGTCAGTTAGTTTTGAACGACAACTATGATTCTAATCAGGTTAGGAGTCAACTTCTGCATAACTCATAATTTCTAGAGATTGGCTAGGATCCGATTGCCTTCTTTTTAAAGTTTCTGAATGGTAATGAGGGTGCAAATCGTTCTTGTAATTCAGGCCACAATAGGAACAACCTCCCTATCCCCTCTCATTTCTTATTGCCTTATATTGATTCTATAAGAAACACGGTTTTATTTAATGACTATTTTGAAGGATTTAGTTACAATCATTTTGATTTGCAAAGCAATTATGAACTTAGTTGGGTATATGAGTCATATTCTACAAAATTCGTAACTTTCAGAGTCTGGGCAATGGTTCGGTTGTCCTTCAATTGGGGATATTGAATGGTAAAAAGGAAGCAAGTAGTTCTGGTGAGAAGAACCCCTGTACTTGTTGCAATATTGGGAGTCAAGACATTTTGGGTAAGTGCCTGTCATTTGGGGAGATTGTGGTAAGGCCTTCGTCGTGTCCTTGGGATTAGGCCTTCTGTATTATCAGTTCCTTGATTTTTTTGCTTTCATCAAGCTTGAGATCTCTATACAAAAAGGATATGAAGATAGCCTAGGTTGTTGGCCCTTCGACTTTGAGTTCACACCTCTTGGAAATTTGGGAGGTGATTTTGTAGGAGGTTAATTTCCTAGGAAATCCTCTTGCAGGTGGCAGTTCTATTAGGTGACCAAATCAGTAAGCATGGACCCCTCATGGAGTGATAACAAAATAATTCTTGGAAGGCCTGGGGAGATGGTGGATGCAAACAACTCTGGAGTTCAACAGGTCTCTGGAAGATTGGGAGAATTAGAACAATTTGTTGTCACTCTTGTCCAACGCATTGAAATCTTGGAGGCAAAATGCCATTATTTAAGATCCATGGTTTTTCCCAACAGTCTCAACTTGCTTCAAACAATCAACTGTCAACAATTTCTCAACAAGGGACTTCAGGAGGAGCATGGAGTTCGAGAAACAATACCAATGGGCATTGAAGGAAACACCTCAACTCACAAGGAAATACCAGAGGTCCCATATGATGAATCTGTAGATCATTAATGTTTTTTAGAGTACTCTTTTTGGAGAGTTAAGGACTTTTGCAGCAAGACTACACAGAATCACTCTAGAACATTTTATGTAATTTTGAGCTTATCAGTGGTACATATTTGCTTTGATAATGAACCAATTTTGAAATTTTGCAAGACGTCTCTTGCTGATTCGCTAAGGCGCAACATAATTTTGAGATAAAGATTCAATCCCGGTTTTTAAAAAAAATTGTTTTGGTTTTTGTTTTTTAAATTTGTTTTTATTTTTTATTTTTTTAAAGTTATAATTTTTTTGATTATTTTAGTGTTTTTCTTTTTTAATTTTTTAAAATTTTGTATGTTATTTTATTTTTTTAGTTAATTTTGTTCCATTTTTAATTTTCATTATAAAAATTGGGTTATGATTATTTTTGATTTTTTTATTTTTTATTTTGTTTTGTGGAGTTTATTTTTAATGTAAATTAAAAATTTTAAAATTAATTAATAAATAAATTTCCAAATAACAATCTAGGAGAAAATGTTGATATTTTTTTAAGTGCGATGGTATCAAAAATTAATTCTTAATTTTAACTCCAAAAAAATTTAGGAGAAAATTAATATGTAATTTTAACTCCAAAAAAATTTGGTTCTACTAATATCATAACTCCAAAGTCGATTTTAAGGTTTTTGTTTGGTTGTCAAGGCCATGATTTCAAACAAGTTAGAATTTTAACCACTTCCAACAAAAGGGTGCTATTGGTAGTGTCACTTTTTTATTTGGGTTTGATTTTGGTGTTTTTGACAAAAAACTATAAATTTTTTAAGTTAGAATTCTTGTTTTGTGGTCACGGTTCTCTTAACCAGATCCATTATCAGATGACCATTGTAGAACTTCAAAACAATTCTAATAATAATTCCCACCACATAAATCTCAAAACATTGGTCACAATTCTCGTTAAGTTGGTAACTATGTTGAAAGCGACTTTCAACATAATAAAAAAATTATAGAGAAAAAACAATTTGGATCACCATCGAAATATACCCTTTCAACAATAAACATTCATCTTCCAACATAGAAAAGGGAACATTATTGTCAAACAACACTTGAAGTCGTGAACAATTAGGTGGTTCCATAATAATCACAATTGCAACTATGGTTGTAATCAAAACCCTAACAAACCAAAGAATATCCCACTTGTCGCCCTTACCTTTAACTTAATCATCAAGAAGCTCCATTCTACTTTGCCATCAACCTTCTCCACATTTAATTTTGAAAACATACATAACTTCTTCTTCAAGCATATGCAACAGGAAACACTATCTAAGAATTAGAACTTCCTTTAAAAAAGAAAGCCTATTCCAATCGTTCAAATAAATTCTCCATGACAATTTCATTAATCTCATAACTAAAGCTTTGGGAAAAACTTGGTTGGCTTTCATTGTATAGCTCTTTGAGAGAAGGCGAAGTTAATTCGAGTTGTCAAAGAACACTCTGTAGATTTTTGCAAAAAGGCATATTAATTTGAGTTGTCAAAGAACACTCTGTAGATTTTTGCAAAAAGGAATTTGTGTGCCTTCGTTTTGGTAAAACCCTCATAACTGATTTTCTGGACAAGCTTCCCCTGCCCTGTATTTTATTGTTGTTTTTGATCTCTTGGGAATGGAAACCCAAAACATCATGCACAAAAAATTAATTACACAGTTTTACCAAAACTAATACGCACTAAAGGGTTCTCTTGGTTATGCACTGACAAAAGTTTTCATGCTTGATCATTTGTTTCACTTTCGTCTTATTATCTCCAATGAACTCTTTGATAAATTGTTGCAGAGAGACTATACATAGAGGTTACACATGTAATACTTTTGTTTTAGAGGAAAATCTATGATGGAAAATTTCAAATAATAACATAACTGTTCAATAATTTTCCCAAAATATAATAGAAAACACACTGGCATGGTACCTCTGAAAAAAATACCTAAACAGTGACATTCAGAGAATGATTCTGTTTTTTGTCATCCCACCCCATTAAAAAAGAATGAGGCTACACCATATTTCTTGGCTGCGATGTACTTCCAAAGCAAATGATAACATGTTGGTCCAAGGCATACTGTATTTGAGTGGCATGTTGCTCAGTGCCAACCAATATAGAGAATGAACCTTTGGAAATGATAGCAATATATTTCTACATGTCAACCACTTGCAGAGAATGGACCTCTACATGGGCCAGCCAATTTCCACTTATCATTTGATCACATGATCCTGTCAAGAATGGGCTACAGTTTCATCTTGTTTTTCTTGATCAGTTCCCCTAGTGCAAGTTTGTGTTCGAACAGGACAAGGAAATTCATTGTTTACATCAAATGCATTAAAAAATGATTACATTCGCCATTTAAGTTTTGGATAAAGAGTATTAAGTTACCATTCCCATTAAGTTCAGCAAAGAAAATTCAAAGTTTTGGATAAAGAGTATTAAGTTACCATTCCCATTAAGTTCAGCAAAGAAAAATCAAGATTAAGAGATCTTTAAAATTTCAATTATCCATACATCTCAGAATCAGCCAGGTTTGAAATATTGCATTTTGTAATTTTTTTTTAAATCACTCCAGAGATCAGATCTATTTGTCGTGTAAGGGAGGCGAAACATGATCTTTGGCTCAATCTAGAAGGGAGATCTGAATGTCAAGAGAACAACCATTTCAGTGCACAAATAACCAAGCAGCGAGTGCGATTTGAAAACTACTAGTTGTCGGTGGCCACGGCTATATGGATTTAATCCACAAATAGTTGGAAATCATGGTGGTAGTGTCTGTTGGAATGCAGCTTCAGTGGCTTGCGAATAGATCTGCAGAATCTGCACCACGCAGATGGCAATCTAGACAATGATGGTGCTACTTGGAATACCACGGTTTGTTACAAATAGAATGCCTAGATCAGAATGCAATGGATATGAATCGTTTTGCAAATAAGGGTTGCGATCCTCTACAACATAAATGCTATAGGAGGACAGCAATTATCTGCAACACAAAGGCACCGTTTGATGGAGGGCTGCCACACAGCTTGAAACAATGAACCTACGATGACAAGGAGAGGTCACGGTGGTGTGTGGACTGGTCAAGAATCAAAGGCCAAGGGTGTATCCAATACCCAAGTCTGCTCTAGATTAACAATGAGCACATACCCAAACCTAGATTGGAGCGGAAAGTTGCTCTGATACCAATGAAGTATATTTAACCACTCATGAACAAAGTTCAACACCAAAGTAAAGTATGAGTAACAAATCTATAACTACTTTTTCATTATCAAACATAGGCTTATATAACTTTACAAAAAGAGAATTAATTCAACAAACTAAGAGAGAAAATCTCTAGATCTTAATAATTAACATCTAAGAACAATCATAGAGATTGTTACAGATATGATCTCAACTGCTCCATGAAAATAAGAAACCATAAGGCCCCATCACACCAAACCACAACAATAATCTCCTGATACAAATAATAATGTGATATGTTAAATATATATGCAAATCCTTATCCCATGTAGCCAAAAAAAGGTTATGATTTGATTTCCCATGTCATACAATGAACCCATTTCATTTATTCATTTCACAACATGGCAGGTAAGGTCTTATTATCATTCTTGGGCATTGGAGCTTTATTCAAAAAGAACATCTTTTTGGAAGGTGAAACTGCACTCAGAATAGAAAATGAGGGAGGCACAATAACAGGCCTAATCCAATAGATGGCATCTATCACAAATAAGCCATTCGCATAAATTCATGCCATCCTCCCATCAGTTGATAGAGCACATGCATTGGAATACAATTAGTGGCTACACTAGATAGTAATCACCTTCCATCTCAAGAAGCAGAGATGTGATCAGCCGGTTTGACTCGTCAGTCCGCTGACCAGCCAAAACTAGTCTGACAAACTAGGTTTGACTGTGACTCAGTTCACTTGCGAGTCTTGGTGCTCAGTTATTCGGAGTTGACAAATCACTCGAGCTAGTTATAAGTTTTAAAACTTAAAAGTAGCCCTGCTTCACATGACAAAGATGCTAAATCCGACAGTCTTACCACAGTTTCTGCTTAAACTGAAAACATGATCAACATCGGCACTAAAAGAACTAGAGACCATAAACTAGAATTTACTTTCACAATCTGAAATTAAGCTTGGCCTAAGCAGGGAGAGGACATACTGTTGGTGGGCCTTCTTAGAGGGCCAGGGCTAGAAAAGGCTTTATCCTCACGAGTCACTGCAACTCTACTTTATACTGGATACCTCTCATTGCAATGGGGTCTACCTGTCATATCTCAGCTTTGTAAGTTTTGAGAGGGGCCCTGCTTTTGAACAGAATCCTAGATATCTTTTCTAAAGCATTCTCCTTTAAAACTATAGATTCTCCACATAAAACATGGCTAATTTGTACTCACTATACAAAACCATAGACAGAATACAATGAATGTTTAGGACTCGGGAGTATCTACAACATCGGTACTAAAACAACTAGAACACCATAAATTAGAATTTACTTTCACTATCTGAAATTAACGCAGCTTGGCCTACCTAAGGAGAGGAGATACTGTTGGTGGGCCTTCTTAGAGGGCCAGGGCTAGAAAAGGATTTATCCTCACTGCAACTCTACTTTATGCTAGATACCTCTCACTGCAATGGGGTCTACCTGTCATATCTCAGCTTTGTAAGTTTTGGGAGGGGCCCTGCTTTTGAAGAGAATCCTAGATATCTTTTCTAAAGCATTTTCCTTTAAAACTATAGATTCTCCACATAAAACATGGCTAATTTATACTCAGTATACAACACCATAGACAGAATACAATCAATGGTTAGGTATCTACGCTTGCAAAACTGGGAAAACTATGACATCATTTAAATGAAATGAGTGGAGTACAATTCATATAATATAGCCCATTATTGTAGTCCGGGTGAAATGAGTGGAGTACAATTCATATAATATAGACAAGTCTTATAGTCACTGTACAAAGAAAGAACTGTAATAAAACTGGGACCCAGTTATAAATGGCTTGCATCTCAACCGAAACCTACCCTTTTGGACCACCATGTTCCCTTCAGCTTCCTCGAGAGAGAAACCCAAGTTGGTGAAATATATTCCTGTAATGAAAAAGATAGTCCACCCACCAATAATACAATTGAATCATCTCAACCAGGTGGGAGCAGAAACTCCAGCTTCTTCTGAAAGTTTTGGGTTTAATTTCGGCTTAATATGTAGATTTAAAAATGATGCAATGCAGTGTCCATTCAAGAACTTGAGGCAGATTTCAAGCCATGGGACATAACCTGTGTCCTTTGGGTGAACACTGCTACCTTTATATTTTGAAATTAGTTCAACATTAGCTTATCTTACCTCAAGCTGCTGGTGCAGACTTCCCAACCAGTGCCTAATAAGCATGTAGTTACATCTGAGCCCTGAGCTTGGCCACAAAATTGTCAAGCACCAATCACATGGAAGAAGTGATTATAAATCCGTACAGAACAGACTTCATCATGCTAAGCCTCTATATAAGCCACCATGCAAGCTCAATAAACAGGCAAACAATGATGTCCAAGGTAACAGAGGAAGCTATGCTACAACCCAATGCACACAGAAACCCAACAAAGGCATTAGAATATTATAATCCCCATAATCCACATTCACAGGCAGGGATCAAACAAACAAAAATGGAGGACAGCTGATAGAATATGAAAGTGCAAAGAAGGTTAAGATCAATTCCTAATCATTAACTAGAATATGTAGACCAACGATTAGATCATAATGATGATAAATTTGATATGGTTTCTTTTCGAGGATCCTTCTTTCTCTACACTTCACAGTTAACTAAAACTGTCTGCATGTACGGAACAAGGAAGTTTGATAATGAGACTAGCAAACATAGCCATAACAGCTCAGATCCAATACGTAAAGATGCCAAAACCCATAACAATCAATTCTGAAAGAACAGGTTCACTGCCATTATATATTCAATCAGCAACAGAAGTGCCTGATAAACAGCATCATATAAAGATTGCTCGATCTTAATTCTTATCCCTTCTACAGGGTTTAAATCACTGAACCCATTCTTATCAAATAAACAATAATAGAGAGAATATAGAGGACTACTTGGCATCCTCGTCAACACCATCTGCACTAGGCTGCTGCAGCGGTTTCAGAATGGGAACCCTGATTACCACTGTTCTGATGCTGATTTGAGGGCACTGATTCTTTCTTCATGACGATCACAGTGCGTTTCTCTTTACGTTCATCTAAAACAATTTGCTGGTGCCGACATTCAATGCTACAGAATGCACTGTCACCCCTAACAAAAATAAAAACAATACTTAATTCAAACTGGAAAATCCACAAAATCAAATTCGTGCCATGCATATTCCCAAACTGCAATATCTTTTAATGGGTGATGGTCTGAAAGTACTACCTGTACATGTAGATGTCCCTGCCAGGGACTAGCCGGCGTTTGCAGAGAAAACAAGCATGCAGGAAGTGGGCCGGCTCCGAATTCTTTCTTCTATTAGGCCTAGGAAAACCAAAGCCGTTCAATGGCCACCAAATGCCCTTTTTGTTTGGTACACCCATTGCCACAGTTTGCCCTTGTGCAGTCTCTCCTAGGGCCATGCCCTTAATTGAAGAGCAATCCTGAGATGGTCTCTGCTTCTCTTTGGGATTCAGCTCAAGGGAAGAATCCGAACCAAGCGATGACATGCTCGTAGTTCTTCTCATTGTAGGCCTCGCACGCTTCCCAAGCAGCATCTTTTTTATATGTACAGATGTACCCACAAGAAAAGAAACACAAAGTTCTCTGAATTACTCTCGATTTCTCTGATCCGAAACCAAAGTGAGGACCAGATAAATACAAGCTCTCCACCTTGCAGACGCCTGCCCCACAAAAACGCCTGCAGCATACACTCCCGCAGCCTATCTCAATGAATCTGATAAACCGAGCAATGATTTAAGTAAAATTTCTGCAAGTGCCCACATTGGATTCGATGATAAAATATAATGTGGGCATGCAGAAAACTGCATCCAAAATCAGAATTCCCTCACAAATAACTCTGCAAGCATTAAAAACAGTCCAATTTCTGCACAAAACCACTTATTCAGATACTGAACACTTCCAGACACCGAGGTAATAATATATGATTTGCAAACTACTTTACCTAAAGCTCCTAAAACAGTAAATGGGACTCTGATAAACCAATACCCAACATCCTCTCATTGCTATTGAATTGAAGGGGGGGGGAAGAATCAGGCTACACCACATTGTCCATATAAATGTTTACACCGAAGGAAAAAGAAATTCTGTGGCTGTGACGTCATGACCAGATCTACTTTCTGTGTATCATGACATTATTATATTTTGGTGCCCGAATCTCAGGCCAAGCGCGCTGAGCTCCACCGGCTACTTCCGGTGGGTCTGACATGCACCAGCCGGTTGCTAGTTAGGGTCCAATTATTGGAGTTGATTCGTTAGGACGAAGGGTCACGAGTTCGAAAATCAGTGACTCGGGGAAAATCAGGGTCGGCATATTAAATTCTTTTGTCTTTTTCAGAAAATTTGTGACTTTGGATTTGGTGCAGATACATGGATCAATGGGGAACAGAGCTTTCAAGTTACAGCGAGAATGAAGTCCGGTAAATAAATTTTAAAAGGATCTTGAAAATGCATATGTGTAATTATTTATATTTATTTATTAATTTAAATTTTATATTTTATATGAATTTCAAAAAATTAATATAATGAATTTTTTTATTTTAATTATTTAGTTTGAATAAATGTATATATTCTACTTCTTTCCCATTTAAATATATAATTTTAAAAAGACTAAATTTAATAGTTACACATATTTATTGTAAAGTTTAATTTTAATATATATCATACATCAATCAAAACTTATTTATTTAGAAAACAAAAATATATATCTTATTATCAAAATTTATGTATTCTTAATTTATATTTATTATTGATGTAATATTTATTTTTGCAAATTATTATTATAATAATATTTTTTTTGAAGGTGGCAAAATCATAATTTATATTTATTATTCATGTAATATTTATTTTTGTAAATTATTACTATAATGATATATCTTTTTTGAAGATGGCAAAATCTATAATGATATATTTTTATGGAAGGATTTTGTATTAATTTATGAAGGGAAGAATCAAGATCTATTTTCTCAATTTTTTTATAAGATTTAATAAAAAATTTGACTTTTATGATCAAAGTTTTATTGGTGGTGGAATTCAGCATTAGGGTTTTGGGTAATTATAGATTACCCAAAATTTGTGTCTTTTTATGAAATGCAAGGGATGGATGAGAACTTTGTTTTTGTGTTTCTTTAAATTTTGTTTTCATTTCAGTTTGAATGTTTTAAATAGAATTTCAATTTATAATAAAGGTTGCATGGGAGCACAATGCTTCTTGATTTAGTTGGGAAATATATGTTGAACTACGAGACTTAATATAACCAAATGTAAATGTAATGAATAGTCTTTGTCAAAAGATAATTCATGTAATAAATAAGAAAAACATTATTGTTTATGCAAATGAGAAAAAATGATAAGAATAAAGTAAAAACAAGTAACAACATTTAACATAAAACTTTGAAAAAATAAGAAAAAAAATATAAAGTGTTCAATGTGGAGTAAAACTTAATAAATAAGTGAAATATTCAATGGATATGTTAGCATATGTGAGAAATAATGTGAAGTGTCTGCAGTAAAATCACTTAGAATGAAACTTTGTAAAAATAAACAAAAATGTAAAGTGTTTAATGTGGAATAAAACTTAGTAAATAAGTGAAGTGTTCAATGGGGAGTTTAACATATGCGAGAAAGTGAAATGTTCAATGGGGACATTAGCATATGCTGAAAGCAATGTAAAGTGTTTGGAAGCTACGATGAGGACGAATGTAAAGTGTTTGGAAGCTAGGATGAGCAAGAAAAGTATCTGTACTTTAGAAAGGTAGGTAGAGTTTTGGGCACAAGAAATGAATAAATAAACTTAATATAATAACTAAATGGAAATGTAAGATAGTCTTGATGTTACATTGAATGTTGTCTCATCAACATGTAAAAGTTTATAACCAACCAACATTATATGCTTAACTTAAAAAATATTGTTAAACATATATATCTTGGGCACAAATTATGACAGCCATTTCGTAAGATTTCACCAATAACTCTGAATACTTAGTTGAATTTATTTTAAGTAACAATGTTTATTATAAAAAAATAAGCATACAAATTGAACAAAATGCTTGTATGCATATGTTTAACTTAAAAAATATTGTTCACTTGAATTTATTTTAAGTAACAATGTAACAAAATGTTTTTATGCATATGTTTAAGTTAAAAATTATTGTCGAGTTGAATTTATTTTAAGTAACAATGTTTATTATAAAAAAATAAGTATTTAAAGTGGACAAAAGTGTTTTTATGCATATGTTTAACTTTAAAAATATTGTTGATCAATGACCATAATTTTAATTTTAATATTTTACTTATCCATTTTAAAAAAAAAATTACTTATCCATTTTTTAGTTGTTAGGAGCTTTTTGCTATGATGATATCTATGCTATGGCTCCGCACAAATATATCTTCTGCACATCCACATTAGTAAATAAGTGAAATGTGTGAAATGTTCAATGGGGAGGTTAGCATATGTGGGAAGTAATGTAAAGTGTTTGCAATGAAAACATTTTGCATAAAACTTTTTAAAAATAAACAAAATGGTAAAGTGTTCAATGTGGAATAAAACTTGGTAAATAAATGAAGTGTTCAATGCGGAGGTGCGAGAAGCAATGTAAATAAGTGAAGTATCCAATGGGGATGTTAGCATATGCAAAAAGAAATGTAAAATGTTTGGAGGTTAGGATGGGCGGGAACCAATGCAAAGTATCTGCATGTTAGAATTGTGGGAAACAAAGTGGGTAGAGTTCTTAACGCAAGAGATAAATAGTGAAACTTAATATAACTAGATGAAAAAGTAAGATGACCTTGATGTTGACATTGAATGTTGTCTCGACAACTTGTAAAAGTTGATAATAAACAAATATTTTTTTTAACAAAAACTAAAAAATTTGTATTATCAAAAAGTGTAAATTCTAACCTTGTACAATATCTACTGTAAACAGATATTTAGAAAAGAATAGAAAATATACAATGGCAAATACAAACATTACACAAAGATTTTTCCCCTAGAAACCCAAACCGGGAAAACCAACATATTCTATATTCATTCATTGTGTTACAATGCTTACAATACAAAATACATATAGGAGCCATCGACATCCAAAACCCTAACCCAATGACCTGGATTAGTCCAAAATCCTAATTCCTTAACCGGAAATAGAAAACCATCGGCAAAGAAACCATGTGCCGAAAAACCACCTAAATACAATGCGGTCCCAATCCAGTTTTTTTTTTTT